>PVHP010003304.1:0-79820 GCA_004024765.1 Zapus hudsonius
TTTGTTGGTTCACTGTTCCCTCCCAGTAGGAGGTGTGGTCAGCCTACTCATGGCCGCAGATTGTGTTTCGTGTCAATCGTCTCTGTTTACTCCAGCTGTCGTTGATCAGTTTCCCCTGGCAGCCTGTGCAGTGCCTTCCAGCACTACACTAACTGCCTTCTGGGGGCTGGATACCATTCCGGACGTTGAAGGGTTTCTCAATGCTGATCTTGTCATTAGATCTTATTTTTAAAGCCCATGTTGCCAATTTCTACCTTCTAATTGGAGAGTTTAATTTATTTCCATTTAATGTAATTTCTGATAAAAGGATTATGTTTCCCATTATGCTATTTGTTTCCTGCATCTTGTCTTTTTAAAGTTATTCCTGTATTGCTGTCTTCTTTTGTGTTAAAAAAGATATTCTTAGACTGAAGAGAATGCTCAGTGGTTAAGGCACTTGCCTGCAAAGCCTAACAACCCAGGTTCAATTCCCCCAGTACCCACATAAAGCCAGATGCACAAAGTGGCACATGCATCTCGAGTTCATTTGCAGTGGCTGGAGGCCCTGGCACACACATTCTCTCTATCTGACTTTCTTCTCACTATCTCTCTCTGCTTTCAAATAAATAAGTAAATAAATAAATAAATAAATAAATAAATAGATTAATTAACTAATACAATTTTAAAACACTGTATCAAGAGTCCACCTCCCCCATGACAGAATGTCTATCATTAAGAAAGAAAGGACAACAAATGCTGATAGGGATGTGGGAAACAGAACCCTTATACACTGTTGTTAAGAATGTGAACTAGTATAGCCACTGTGAAAATCAGTGTGGAGGTTCCTCAAAAAAAAAAAATATATATATATATTTATCATACTATTTTAATTCCCTTATTGTTTTTAACCATATATTTTGTGTTTTTAGTCATTGCCCTTGGTATCAAAATTAATATCATGACATTTAGTAACAGATTTCATATTAATTTAAATAACTAGCTTAATTTAAATACTACATAAAACTAACCTTCCATTCTTCCATGCTTTCCATGCTTTAAAGTCTTTATATGTGTGTGACCTTTAACAAAAGTCCTAACTACTGTTTTATGCAGTTGTCTTTTATTTTTTATTTTTTGAATAATTTTATTTATTTGAAAGGAAGAGAGAGAAAGAGAGAGAGAGAGAAAAAAAAGAGAGAGAGAGGGAGAATGTGCAAGCCAGGGCCTCTAGCTACTGAAAATGAACTCCAGATGCACCTGGCTTTCTGGCTTTCCATTTGTACTGGGTAATTGAACCCAGGTAGTTAGACTCAGCAGGCAATCACCTCAACTGCTGAACCACCTCTTCATCCTGCAGTTGTCTTTAAAATCAAACACGAGAAGAAAAGCTTTTCTGACTATTCTATGCTTTTATTATTTTTATAGGCGAGGCCTCATAACATTCTCTTAGTGTTTATCATGGAATGTCTTATTTGTCTTTATTTTAAATGGATAGTTTTGCTGGACATAGAATTCTAGCTGACAGGTTTTCTTTTTCTATCTTAGGAGCTTGAATGAATGCAGTCACACTGCCATTTATCCAACATGATTTACAAAAAAATTAGCCATTGGTCTTTTGTGTGTGATGTCACTTTTTTTTTTTTGCTTTTGAGACCTCTCTTTGACCTTGGTATTTGACATTTGCCTAAGACATGTCTAGATATCAATCTTTATGAGTTTAACCAACTTAAGGTTCACTAAGCTTGGAAGTTTAGATTCATCAAATTTGTTAAGTCTGAGGCCATAATTTCTTCAGCTATTCTTTTTACTCTCTACTTTTCTCTCTTCCCCTCTCCTTTCCATGATCTCTTTATGTATGTTTTCTGGTATCCCATGCATCCCAGGATCATTTTTTCTTCATTATTTTTCTCTTTTTTCCATATTTATTGTAAATAATTAGATACATTGCATGAGCAAGTCTTCTGATGTTGTCTCTTTTTCCCTCCTCCCTGTTCATTCATTTTCTCAATTGAATGTCCAAACTATCTAAACTCAATTGGCCTGCCTTGTGGTTTTTTTCTTCTGCCTACTCATATCTGCCAGTTGACCTCACCAAAGAGTTTTTCATTTGAATTTCTCTTCAACTCCATAGTTTCTAGTTGATTTTTTCTTACAATTTCTATTGATTCATCTGCACCACTTGGTGAAACATCCATGTCCTATGATGTTACTTTAGTTCATCAATTAAAATTTTCATTGGGCCTTTTAGTATCTTTAAAATAGCTCATTTGATCTGAAATCTTTAAGTCCACCATCTGGTCCTCCTCGAGGACCATTTACAATTCTTGATTTTTTTTTCTCTCATCTGCACCATGCTTGCTTATATTTTTAACATGCCTTACACATTCCTGACAAAAACTGGACATTTTAATATAAATATGACACCTCTATAAATTAAATTTCCCCTTCTCTAGAGTTTGTTCTTGATGCTACTTGTTGCAAATGTTGTTAGTTTGGTGGCCTTTTAAAAACTAAACCTCAGGCCAGGGAGATGACTCAGCAGTTAAAATGCACTTGCTTATAAAATCTGATGGCCTGGGTTTGATTCCTCAGTACCCACATAAAGCAAGATGCACAAAGTGGCACATGCATTTTGAGTTCATTTGCAGTGTGGCAAGAGGCTCTAGTGTGCCCTTTCTTTCTCTTTCTCTCTCCTCTCTCTTATCACAAATAAAAATATTTTTAAATGAATGAAAATCAAAAGCAATCCTCTAAAGTAAATATTGTTTGTTATGTGTGGCCACAGTTAATTGGCAGTTCGTTGGCTTCTGATGAGACAGAGATTTCCTCAAGTACTTGGAGTGTTTAATACATCTCCCAGTCTTTGCTGAGGGGCTGTGTGTGTTGGGATATGCCTTGGACATAGTGCCAGGTGCTTGACAATTCACTTTAGCCTTTGCTTCCTGCTCACATTGAACCCCAAGCCCAGAGGTGATAGTATAGTGCTTCTTCACTCCTTCCTGGGCATATACAAAACTTCACTTATGTATGGCATTCTGTGTTCCCAGGAACATGTTGGAACTTAGAATTATTTTGCTCTAGCTTTTGGTTTTTAAGGCTTTCTGGTAACTGTGTTCTTTGCCACAGCAATTACCCATCACTCAGCAGCTGCAGTGTGAAAACACTTGCCTATAAATGTACTTGACCACTTTCCCTGGGGGAAAAGCTTTTCACATGAGGTAGGCTCCAAGTGAGGTCAAGTATGGATAACCTTCTTTTTTTCTATGGCCATCTTTTTAGAGAGGCTCTGCAAGAGGCCTGCTCTTGCTTTCTTCCCTCAGGCGACCAGGAATGTGAACTAGTTTTCAAGGCTGTGGGCTTGGGGAATGAGGGGGAAGTAGCTCAAGCCAAGGCACCATAAAGTTCACTTTTCTACCCAGGATTCAGCTGTCCATACTGAACAAAGAATCCCAAAGTTTCTACAAGCCTTTGGTTAATTTCCAGAGTTTTGAACAAGTTGGCTCTGGCAATTTCTGGAAATTTCTTAGCCATTAGTTAGCAAGCTAATTAAGAAATGAAGTCTATCATACCTACCAGTTTTCAGTGTATCTGGGAAGACTATTCATCTTACTTTGGAGTTTCCAGTCTCCTTGACATCCTAATATAAGAACCACCTGATCTTCAAGGGTATCATTTGAAAGGTATGAAATACAGTTCACTATTGTGGGGTATTTGAATGTAGCAGTTTTTCTTACATGGTTTTCTAGTTTTCTGACAGAATTTTGCTGGGGTTAAAGAGGTCTTGGTAGTCGATATATGTAACTTGGATAAATTTAAAGCAATAGGCTAATTAAGAAGGCGGGCTAGATATGGTAAAATGCACCTGTAATCTTAACACTTGGGTAGGCAGAAACAGGATGATCAGAAGTTCAAGGTCAGCTTGGGCTACATAGTGCATCCCTTTCAAATAAGGAAAAGAGAAAAATACAAAGAGGGGGAAAAGAAAGAAGGTAATGAGGAAAAGGGGGAAGGTGTAAGGGAGGTCAGACATAAGATAGTGAATGGAATTTGGTATAGCTCTAGTGATGAACAGATTGGTATTTGGGGCTTGAATGGTGGGAAGAGATTGAAAGTACAGGGCACAAAGGAACCCCGAGAAGGCATGGAACATTCTAGCTTTGATTGTGGTGATGCTTTTACATGGCTGCTTGTATTCATTAGGGTTTTTGGAGCTATACAATTAAAATAATTGAATTTTCTTTTCTGAAAATTGTGCCTTAATAAAGCTGAGAAGACTATCCCAGTGTAAAACGCTGGGATACTTGATGATGTAAAACATTATTAACTGAAACACACTGGGATTAGAAGTCTTCTAACAAGCCGTGTTAATGGCTTTTAGTTTTGGTGAACCTCAGAGGCAACAGTGACATTTGTTACAGAATTTCAGAGTGAATGAATGCTGGACTTCACTGCAGACCTTGTCACTCGGGGGAAGCTGGAATATGCTGGGAACCTGTTTCCTCAGTCATAAATAGGTGTAGCTAACTAAAGTGACTCCAGTTGGGAAGGCATGAAAGATACAAAGAGTGTGTTTAGGCTATGAACCTGTTAGAAATTTATTTATTTGTAAGGAGAGAGAGAGAGGGAGAGAGAAAGAGAGAGAGAGAGAGAGAGAATGGGTACATCAGGGTCTCCAGCTACTGCAAATGAACTCCAGATGCATGCTCCACTTTGTGCATCTGGCTGGGTAATTGAACCCAGGTTGTTAGGCTTTGCAGGCAAGTGCCTTAACTGCTGAGCCATCTCTCCAGCCCCACAGTTTTTTTCTATAGGCTTCTCTAGGATGAAGGCATTAAAATATGTTTCAGAAATACTAAAATCTAGTCTGAAAGTTTTTATACTGTTTGAAAACCTCAGTCTCAGAGTGGTAGATTCACAAAAACCTTGCCTCCTCTTTCAGTAGAATGGCACATTACTCAGGGCTGAAAAGAAATGAGCTATCGAGACATGAAAAGATGAAGAGAAAATCTTAAATGCATATATATTACTAAGTAAAAGGAACCAGTCAGAAAATAATACATGCTATACAAATTCACCCTTTTGATTTTTTTTTATTTTTTATTTTGAGATAGGGTTTCACTCTAGCCAGGTTGACCTGGACTATGTAGTCTCGGGTGGCCTTGAACTCATGCAATCCTATCTCTCCCTCCCAAACTCTGGGATTAAAGGCATACACCACTACACCTGGCTTAACTTTTTGACTATTTGTCAAAGTCAGATCTATAGAGATGGTGAAAAGATTTGGAATTGTAGGGATGGGCGACCAGGCTGAGTACAGGGAACTTATAGGGAAATGGAACTCCTGTGAACTGTAGAATTTTGAATACGCAACCATTGTGCATTTGTCTGAGCCCATAGAATATTCAACACCAAGAATGGTTTCTTAACATAAGCCACAGACTGGGCCATGATGATGTACCCATAGGCTCATTAATTATAACAAATGTTCCTCCCTGGTGGGGGATGTTGGTTGTAAGAGGCCTGTGCATGTGAGGAGAGAGGAGTATGTAAAAAATCTTTATTCCTCCTTCCCAATTTTTCTGTGGACCTAAATTACTCTACAAATAAAATCTTCCATTCTTTAGATTATAAATATTACAAATATAAAATCCCCGAGTCAGGGTTTATTCATTGTATTTGAAATGACTAATAAGGAAAATGCATGACCAGTCTACCTCCTGTACAAGTTATGTTTCCCAGCTTGCACTGTTGCCTGGAATGTGCATCAGAGTTCTGCATTTCAGATGGGTAAGAAAAAAGCTCATGCAGTGAGACAGTTTTGTAGCAAGAGATTTGGAAGGAAGAAAATTGCAGTGACACCATCTTATCACTTCAATTTGACTTCCACGATAGACGGCAAGGATATGAAACACCATGGCTGAGATATGTTCCAGTCCTGCCTCTCCTTAGCTCTCATGATACCTCCATGGGGAACCTCACTGGCCATCCTTCCCAAGGAGAAACTTAGGCACTCAACAAGGGCACAGCAGGTAGATAGTGGGCAGAGGCAGAGTTCCAGCCTAAGCAAATTGGCTTTAAATCAGTGCCTTCCTTTCAAGCTTCAAATTTAGCCAAAAATTCTCATTAGCTAATCATTCATCCTCTTTTGCAGTTCAGACCAAAGACTATCAACATCAGAATTAATGAAATGTATGCAAGCCCAATAATTCTTTCACTTTAAAAAAAGTTAAAGGCTACTACATAGACGAAATTGTTTTTTTTGTTGTTTTTTCATATTTCTTTTATCAATAAAAGAGGATTAGGTCTAGAGAGAAGGTTCAGCAGTTAAGAGCACTTCCTGTGCAAGCATGAAACCTGGAGAGAGCCTGAAATCAGAGTTCAGTTCCCAAAACTCATGTAAACAGCAAGCTATGGCCACTCATGTCTGTAATCCCAGTTGTGTGGGAGCAGACACCAGAGAATCACTGGGACTTGTGAAACAAGCAAAGCTCCCAAATCAGTAAAGAGACTCTGTCTTAAGTAAACAAGCAGATGAGCAATGGAGGGAGATACCCACTGTTCTCTTGTGGACTCTGCACTTTGTACATGGCATGTTCCCGCTGCACACACACGCATACACTGCACACATGCATACCACATCACATCTACCATACACACAAAAGGGAGGTTTATATAGCTTTACATCAATTCAGGCAGCCCTTTGGATGATTCTTAAGCTCAAGGTTACACTCTGTCCCTGAGGAACTTACATGTGTGGCAGCAAGAATCATCTTAGCTCTTTGAGTTCTGTCCTTGACCCTGACCAAACCCTTTCTAGTCACTGGAGCTGAATTCACTGGTGGCGTCCTGGAGTGGAAGTGATGGGTGTTGGACCATGAGTCTTAGGCTAGGGAAACCAGTCCTATGTATTTATGCATAACTCTAAATGGCTAATCTTCATGGTCTCAGTTTTATTAGAACCCCGTAGATAACTGGTGAAGAAGAATGGTTTTGCTTGCTTTCCACTCAGCTCAGATGCTGCTATTTTTGTTTTCCTCAACTACAACATTCAAAGTAACACGCAAACACCAAGGAACGGAAAGTGGATGATAAATGAACTTCAGATTGGATTAGTGCTTTTTTTTATTTCTCTTTTCTTCATTGCTATGCTGATCATTTTTCAATGTAAGAAAGCTTAAAATCTTATGCTGCATAAATTAACTTCTTTTCAAACGTGCTTTAAATTTTTGTACTAACAGAAATGATTCCTGCTGTGCCCATCAGAAATTCATCCCTAGTCTTATTACAAAGTCATATGTTTGACCAGGTTCTGTGGAAAAAAATATGAATCACTTTAACCTTTAATATGAGTTATAAAAAGCCTTAGAGCTTTCTTTCCAAGCCATGAATTGATCTCAAATATAAGTTTAATATGCTATTAAATATAGGTGAGTTAAAGGTTAATATATTTAATGTAAATGTATTTGAAGTCATTCAGAAAGTTCATTACAAATTCGCTTTGGGGGTTTCTTATAGTCAGAAAGGGTCAGGACCTCTTTTCAAGAGACTGTTTTTGTTTGATCATATTAAAGATGAAACCTTTATTGGTAAAGTGTGGAAAAGAGGAACTATCTATGTACATTTTTTATACAGGCCTTTAAAACAACAAAGGATGTTATTTTGCTAGTAAACCAGTATATATATCGTATGTATCTAAAACTTACCTTGTTTATGAAAATAGATTAGTATGTTTTTCTTTAAATCACTACATGTTATGCATGTCATATCAGCAAGCAAGAAAAGAATGCCTAACGGATAAGTAAAGTACAACTTAAGAAAAACACTTGAGACCATGTAAAATTTTAAATGGCCAGGAAAAATACTCATCTTTCATGTAGCTTGATGGTTATTTATGTTTTCTTAAATCACTTTACTTAGAAGTGCAAACTCTTTTATTTTGATCTATCAGGCATGTTTCTAATTGGAAAGGCACTACAACTTAACTTTTGGAAAGAGACAATGAGCTTGGATAGGCAGATGATAAACATGGTAGACAAAGGCATCTGTTAAGCTAATTATATGCTCAAAATCATCACGAGTTGAATGCATTACCTTGAATTCACCTGGAAACAATTGTAGTAGGGTTTTCCTTGATTGCTGATTCTAACCACTGGTTAAGAAAGATTCTCAGAAAGAATAAATCATTCTTATGATCCAGACTGTAAACTCTCCTTCCACCAAGACACAGGTGAAGAGGGTGATGTGCCCCACTGAAAGAGCACTGAGCAGATGGGCCATCTCTGGGAGACAAGGAGCTCTGGGTGGAGTCTCAGCCTCTGTCCATCTTCATGTAACTGCTTTACTGAAATTCATGTCTGTTGGTTAGCATGCTGTTATTGTGTTGTATAGCTGGACCCCAAGACCCTGGTAAGTGTCCTGGTTATGGTGAATCACTTAGTACTCCCTGCTGTGGGCGCCAGTAAATTTAGTTCCAAGATGCTTCCAGCAGAGAAGGCTTGTCCAGCTGCTGCCAGTGGAGGCTTGATTTCGTGTGTTTTGGTGTGCAACATGGATGGCCTTGAAGAGGTCACGGTGACCCTGAACTATGAGTCCACAACAGTCTGGTATCAGTTTCTCACACTGCCTGTCCTGTCTGAACAGGTAAAGGACACAGTGATCGCACAGTGTTCTCAGTATTGCAAGGTAATGAGCTCAGAGTCTCCTGTGCACAGTAGTCTACAGACACCTGAATTCTTTGTGCAAGGCACTGACCATGTGGTAAGTGGGAAACAAGAAGTATGAGATATGATCTTGCCCTCAAAAAAAATGAATTCTAAATGAGGACATGTTATGAGTCAGGAAAATAAATAGCCAAGTGGGAGTCAGCTGTCTTATCACTGTCATGAAATACCTGATCTAACTTAGAAGGAGAAATTCCTTTGACTCACAGCTTCAGAGGGTTCCATCTGTGGTGTTGCCTCTGGGCATGTGGCAATGCAGAACAATTATGGTGGGGTGCGCATGGTGGAGGAAGTACCTTCTCTTCATGGTGGTTTAGAGAGAGGGGGGGGGAACAGTGGCTGGAGTCCAAATTTTCCTTTAAGGACATGTCCCCAAAGACCTAACTAATCTTCATCCCACTGGGCCCCACCTCATGTGAGATCCACCTTCTCTTAACACCACAGTCTGGGGCCAACTTTCAACACATGCGCCTTTAAGGGACACTTATCCAGCCCTGTATCAAGCTGTAGAATATTCAAATAGCATTCCAGTCATCCCTCATTATCAGTGGAGGATTGGTTCCAGGACCCCCTGCAGATATCAAAATCACTGGATGTTCAAGTCCTTACATAAAATTGGCATAATATTTGCATATAAACTATTCACATGCTCCTATATAGTTCAAATCATATCTAGATTATTTTTAACATGCAGCACAATATAAGTACTATGTAAATTGTTGTTGCACTGCATAATGACAAGGAAAACATTTGATTCTGTTCAGCATAGAGGCAGCGCATCTCCTCAATCATTTTAAAACAGAAGTTTATTGAATCTGCAGGTGCAGGGCCCATGGGTCTAGAGGGCTAAGTGTGTAACATTATGGGAAGAGATTGTTTAAAGTTAGAACTTAATAACTGCAGAAAATGATATATACAGTGAGGCTGAGATTCAGCTTCAGTATTGGGTCGGGGGAGTTTGGGCAGGTGTATCAGAGGAGAATTTCTGTAATCATCAGGACAACAGAAATCCAAGAAGCAGGAAGGGCACAAGGTACAAGGAGTGAATCCACTTTTTTTTGGAACTGGAGAAAAACCACAGCAGTGAAGGAAACTCCAGTTGGTTCCTGGATCTCCTCTCCAGCTCCACAGTTGTCCCTGTCTTGGCCTTGAGCTTTGCTGACATCCGGAGATGGGTGACTGGCCCAGTGACTCAGCCTGAACACAGCACCAGTCAACAGGCCTTTGCTTGTGGAGCCCTTTTGTCCCCCACCTGATGCTCATGGCCTGCAAAGGAGAGAGCCAGCTGCCAGGGTGAGGGGATCCACTGAGCCCTGGTCCACGTGGTGTAAACAGGCTGCTGAGGCGAGCCAGCTGCAGCTGACCAGAGAGGAGTGAAGCAGGGTGATCCATCGACAGAGTGCAAGGTGCAGTGACCAGAGACACATCGAAGTGTGCTTTGCTGTGTTAGCAGTTTAATTCACTGTGTGAATGGTGAGTCCTGCAGACTTCATGGCATTTTGTTTTTAAATACATGTCAAAATTCACAGGAAATGGAAGATGGTCTGTTCAGTCTATTCTTGGCAAGAATTGTCTGATGTCCATGTTAGAGATCTCCGCTCTGCTAAAATGCTTCCCTTTCCTAATGGACTTCCTTTGCCCTGGGGTCTTTGTGGTCTTCTAATAGAAAAAAAGTCATTAAGAGGAAAAAAATCTAATATGCTGAGGTAGCTCTAATATGAAAAAAGTAATAGATGAAGTGTCATGAGATTCCGAATGCATACTCTTTCTGAAGGAAGGCAATTATGGCTATAAAGATATAGTATTAGAAAAATTATTACAGCTGTGAAGTATGTGATCTATCTGTCTGTGGCACAGTTCATTTTAAAAGTATTATCAAGCATACAAATCATAAGAATAAAATGCTGAAGCATACTAATTGAAAGTGAATTTAATATGCAATTCTGAGGAACTGTCTCTACTTATCCAGCTTTGAAAAAAAATCTATCACAAAAGCTATTAGTTATCAGATGTTCTCTCAAATGTCCAGCTTCTTTTAATGAAGATGATCTCTCACGAACCTTATCTTTGATCCTTGAGGCACTTTATGCTATATTGTAAATTGTGGTGATAGTGAAACATTTATAACATACTCTAACTTTTATATCAACAGAATCAAATTGCAGTAAGGTTAAGTGTTTTATCAAAACACAAAATTCTGAATACGAGTAATCAGAAGAATCAAATTTGTTTTGTTGTTCAGTTTGTGTGGTTCACTGGTTGGAAATTGATCGCAAGTGACTTAAAACGACCCCTTATAGGCAACATTATCTATCTATTATCTATTTTAATATTAGCTATATTAATTATCTACAGAGTGATTGTGAAGGAAGAAAGAGTCTGTCTTTCTTGTATGTGTGGTGTCTTTACAGTTAGTTCTTCTCCAAAATGCCTTGGCTGTTCTTGGCCCTTTGCTCTTCCATGGAGGCTCTGGGGTGAGCTGGTCAGATTCATGAAGAATCCCTCATTGGGATTTCACTGAAACTCTGTTTTATTTGTTTATCATTATAAGGAGTGTGATAGTTAGCTTTCCATCACTGTAAAAAATATTTAGGGTAATCAATCTATTTTTTAAAAGTTCCTTTTTGGTTGTTTTAGAGACTTTGATTGCTGGTTGCTTTCGGCAAGGCTGTGTATCATAGTGGGAATACATAACAACAAAACCAGTCACTTCTAGGCCAAGAAGTGAAGAGGAAGGGGTTATGGTCCCACTATGAAGGGTGATCATCAATTACCCAGAAACCTTACACTATCCCTCACCACTTAATGGCTCCCAATAGTCTCTTGGACTGGAGGGAACTATGCCTTTAAGACATGAACATTTGACAGACACCTATCCAAGCAACAACATGAAGAATTCACATCTTCTGATGTGGAGGACTCGGTTCAAGATGACTGACTAGCAGACACGCCACGTCCCTCAGGAAACAAGGGTCAGGGTTTTCAGCGGGGTCCAGGTTGTGGACACAAGCTGCGGTCACACTCTGAGCTCCAGACACCTCCCGGCACAGGATTTTCACCACTGGAAGCTTCCATCGAGGACCAGCGCTCGCTGGAGGCAATTGTGTTTGTATTTTTCAGGATGCAGCGAGAGAGCTGGGGCCCATCTAACCCTACCAACCGACTGTAGGCCGATAGCTGAGATCCTGGCAAGAGATGAGCCACCACAGTCATACCGTGGAGGATCCATATGGAGCCCTGCAGAGAATGACAACAGCCATTCAATCAACACAGGATAAGCCAGTGAGACAGAAACCAACGATTTTGACACAAAGACCCCTAAGCTCACAACCTTAAAGCGGCCTTAATACTCATCCACCACGACTCAGGGAACTTTGCGGAAGAGGAGGCGGAAAGATTGTGAGAGCCGTGGTGGGGGAGATTATCCAGAGGCATGGCCAGGAGAACCTGGCTGAATACTAGGCTATCCATGGTCCCCTGCCACAAGGACTGATCCAGACGGCCCACGGAGGAGGAGGATATCCAGCTGATTGGGGATGGGAAGGGGGGCACTGGAGAATTGGGGATAACAACTCACTGTTTGCCCACTAAATAATGTAACTCATTATGGACAATAAATATATATTAAAAAAAAGAATTCACATCTTCTCCATATTGAGTGGTCCTGACCAGGAAATCTTATATCTTTCCACTTATTTAGACCTTTTACAGAGTACTCCAACTAGGTTATGATTTTCTCTATAGAGGATTTGGATATCTTTTGATGCACTTGATCTTAGTACTTTAGCTTTACTTTCTTCACTTTTTTGGTATGTTGTGGTGTGTGTGTGTGTATATGTGTGAATGTGTGTGTGTAACAATATGTGTGCCTTGTGCACACATGTGCAGAGGCCAGAGGAGAACACAGATTTCCTCTATGGCTCTTCGGCCTTATTTACTTGAAACAGACTCTCACGGAACCTGAAGCTCATGCCTTTTTTTTTTTTTTCTGGTTAGATTGACTGACAAGCAAGCCCCAGCGCTCCTCCTGTCTCTGCTATTCCTGTCTATTCTATTCCTGTCTCTGACACCCTCAGTTCTGGGGTCACAGGCATGTGTGGCCATGTCCACATTCTTATGTGCGTCCTGGAGATGGAACTCGGGTTCTCATGCTTGCACAGCAGGCATTTGTGCCCACAAATCAATCTTTTAATGCCTATGCCAATGTTAATTGTTGTGGGCCATATTTTGATTTTTCTAAGGTACTCTCAGTCTTATATTTATGAAATTATGAAAAATAAAGTTACAATCTCACCATGTAAAATACAAGATGATCTTGTTTTGAGTACTGAGTTCAATGATTTTACACAAAAGTTAGCATTTGAGTGACCCCATAGCTATTGAAATGGAAGACATCACATTATAGGTAAATTCTACCAAGGAAGTAAATTTTAAAATTTCTCCTTATGAACATTATGTCCATGTTAAAAAGCCTCCATGTTTGATTTTTGCAGAAACTTGGGCTGTGAAGCCTCCTTTGCTAGTAACCTTTACTGAACCCCACTTTATTCACCTGCAAGTTGCTTCATATCTGATTTCAGCTTTCTTGCATTCTGAATTTTTGTTCATCTCTTTGGTAAAGGTACATGACTCACATATTTCTCAGTGTGTATGAACGAAGGCAGCCATCTGTTACTTTCAACATAAGAGCAGTTTGGTTAGATTCAGAATTCTTGAGCAATCAGCTTTTCTGGCATTAGTAATTTGAGGAAAGTTCTGAGGCCTGCTTAAGTTTCCTTCGGTAATGAGAACAGAATGATTTGTTCTGGATTCTTCTTGAGAAACATGTATTATTGATTATTTAAATCTCTGCTTCTCATCCTCCAAGTTGTGACATTTTTCTCTTTCTTTATTGGCATTTTTCTGTCCCTTCTTTAGCATTCTCAGGAGTGCTTAAGTTTCTATCCATCAGTGGTTTCTAAACTCTTTGTCTAAAGCAGGGGAATCCTTGAAAACAAATTGTGGCCCAGAACCACAGTTTGCAAAAGGCCATAAAGATGCAAGGGCTCTGCCGTGCCAATTGCCTGGGCTGTACATGGTCTGTTTCAGTCAGGGCTTAAAAGGAATCTAGTGGGCTTGGCAGATGATTTAGTCTGTAAAGCGCTTGTCTTGTGAGCATGAGGCCCTGAGCTTGATCCCCAGAACTCACGTTTTAAGAAGCTGAGTGTGGTGGCACATGCTTGTTATCCCAGTGTTGGGGAGGCAAAGACAGATGGACCCCTGGACTTCACTGCTCAGCCAGTGTGGCCTACTGTTGAGTTTCAGGCCAAAGAGAGCTAGCGGCCTTTCTTGGAAAAGGTAGCGAGCACCTGAGGAACAACACCTGAGGTTGTCCTCATGCACGCACACAGTGCATGCATACTTGCACACAAGCATGCACGCACACAGAGAAACTGACGGCATGCTCATGACTAAACCCCATGGGGAAGAGGGCAGTGCAGGCCCACCAAGGATGGTCTCCAGGCAGCTTTAAAGGGTGCTGGAGGTCTGGTGAAAGGATAGAAAACTAGAAAAATTGGGAAACATTTAAAATTCTATTCTACAGAAAATATTTTTTAACAACTTTTATTTTTACGTTTGGTAGTGTCTGGTCTGCTTTCCAGTGCAGAATTTAATTAAGCCGTCTCTCTTTGTGTTCATGTGAAATCTGGAAGGCTTTTCCTATTGTGGGGTCTTTCCTTCTGAATACCAGCTAGTCTCATCACTTTCCTTTCTGTCTTTGAAATCTCCTGGGGTTTCCTTTTATCCTCCATTGACTCTTCTAAATTATCCAGGAATTGCTTCTGGTTTCATCGATGTATCTATTTTAGAATAAGCCAATAGTTACCCACAGTATTTTGGAACATGCCCCCTTCTGTTATGGTAGAAAGGCCTTATTTAAGCGCTCTCTCTCTCTCTCTCTCTCTCTCTCTCTTTCTGTCTCTCTATTTCTCTGTCTTTTTATACTTTTTTATTTAATTGAAAATTTTCATACTTGAACATAATGTAATTTGGTCATAATACCCTCCTCAAACTTTTCCCCTCTCCTTTTCCCTCTCTGAATTCATTCTTTCCATCTAGTCCCATTGCTATTTTCTTGGCTTTTTTTCTGCCTTCCTCTATCATCCATGTCAAAATGTTGCTGAGTTTTTTCTTAAATATATGTTTATTGTCCATAATGTGTTACATTATTCAGTGGGCAAACAATGAGTTGTTATCCCTAATTCCCCAATGCCCCCCCATCCCCAATCAGCTGGATATCCTCCGTGTACCGTCTGGATCAGTCCTTGTGGCAGGGGACCCTGGATAGCCTAGTACTCAGCCCGGTCCTCCTAGCCCTAGTGTGTTGTTGTTGCTGAGTTTTGAAAGGACTGTGTATTGGGGTTTCTGGAAGCAATAGGACACATATGTAAACACACCAATTTTGAGGAACTCTTATGGCTTCCAAGATAATGGAGGCAGGTGAGACCTGAAAATCTTCTGGTATAATTTAGTCAAAGCTGGAGACCTGAGAGCCTTGGGATGAGGAATGGAGGCAGGTGGGGGGGGGGTCACTGGTGGAAGTCCTGGAATCCAACGGCCAGAGAACCAGAACTGATGTCCACAGACAGGAGAAATGGATATCCCAACTGAAGGAGACAGAATATCACCCCAGGCCCTTTTGTTTTATATGTTATAGAGGCTTAAGACCAGAGGCGTGTTGGTGGTAAGCTCTACCAGTATGAGTTTGTTGCACACATGAGTACTTACATACAGACATGCTCATAACAGATATGTTTACACACATACACAAAATAAAAAATTACCCACCCACCTGCATTCAAAATCCATTTCTAAACCAACTGCCTGTCCAGACTGAACTCATCAGAGCTCCTGCCATTTCTGTGCTGAAATGTAGGGCTCATGTCCATTGTGTGGGGTGGGGTTCATGACCTTTGTGTGGTATAAAGTTACACAGTTTTCCTTTAGGACATGTGCCTTCAAATGCACCAAGCCATATGGGACTAAGCAGAGAATCTTTGCCATTTACCTTGAAGAGAACACATATGTTGCAGTCAGCTTTCTAGTTGCTGTGCAGAAAGAACCCAAACAAAAGCAGCTTGTGGAGGAATGGGTTTATTTGGCTTACGGACTCGAGGGGAGACTCCATCCTGGCAGGGAAGATGAAGGCATGAGCAGACGGGTGGACATCATCACCTCTGCCATAGCACTGTAAACAGCGGCAGGAAGGTGTGCCAAATACTGGCAAGGGGGAGCTGGCTTATAACCCCAAAAGCCCGCCCCCAACAACACAGCTCTAGCGAGGTTGTAATTCCCGAACTGCCATCAGCAGTTTGTGGGGGACACCTGGATCAAACCATGACAACATAGCTGTTTTGTACAATGAGGATCATGCATTATTCATAAAATTTAACAGTTTCATAAAATACTACTGTGTGATTTTTTTTAGTCCTTTTTCTATCCCAGGTTTTCTTTTCTATGAAGGGAAGAAAACACTTTTATGACTGTTTTGTTGTAGATACTAATATTTCCCATAGTGATTCTACTTTAAGCTTTACCTTCATGCAAATCTAAGTCACTTAACCACGAAATCAGTATTGTGGGGGCTTACTCTAATAGAAACAAGAGCTAAGATTTCAGTGCCTAAGTATCTTGACTAATGGAATTTGAAAAGCTGTCAAATGAGAAGAATGTGATAATAGATAAATGAACCAAATGACTGGTCCAGAGGGACAAAAAGGAAAAAAATCCAAGAAATATCAAAAGGGAACTTAATGGGCAAAAAAAAGAGAAGAAAATAATGTGACAAATGAGATAATAGCAGATTCCCCAAAAGAGTACATTTTTGGCAAAAGCTGGCAGACAGTCAGCATGTCAGAATGAGTGGCAACCCGGGGATGGAGCAGCACAGAGGGACACCCTCACAAATGGTGAAATGATGAGTGAGTTAGTGAATCTGTCGGGTGATGAATGTGCTGGTGACACACATCCGACAGATGACGGAGGAGAGGCTCCGTGAAAGTCAGAGGAGACAACAAGGGAAGGAGAAAGCCTACCTCCCTGAAACCAAGGGACTTAAAAATGTGCTATTAAGAGCAGGAAGCGGGGGCTGGAGAGATGGCTAAGTGGGTAGGCGCTTGCCTGAAAAGCCTAACAACATGACATGGGTTCTATTTCCCAGTGCCCACGTAAAGCCAGATCCTCGAAATGGTACACGGATCTGGAGGCCCTGGTGCACCCATATTCTCTCTCTCTCTCTCTCTCTCTCTCTCTCTGTTTATGTATGTGTCTCTCTGTATATCTCTGCATACAAATAAACAAACCAACAAGCAAATAAGTAAATAAATAAAAGATCAGGAAGAATCATGGAACTCCTTCTGTACCCAATGTGAGGGAAACAGCACAACTTTGGCTAAAGTTAAAACTAAGACTATGAAGTGGCTGTTGGTGACTTAGGCATATCTTGCCATGTGCCAGCTCTTTCCTTCCTCATTCCTAGGGATTGTCTGTGTAAAGTGACAAAGATTATAGCCCCTTCCATCCTTCTTTATGGGGCCATTTAAGAATCAAATTCCATATGAAATGCTTGAAGCATTACCCAACACAAGTAACTAAGAAAGCCCTGTTGGGCTGGAGAGATGGCTCAGTGGTTAAGGCACTTGCCTCCAGTGCCTAAGGCCCTGGGTTCAATTCCCCAGGTCCCACATAAGCCAGACCCACAAGGTGGTAGTCTGGTGTGTTCTCTCTCTCTCTCTCTCTCTCTCTCTCTCTCTCTCTCTCTCTGTATCTCTCTGCTTGAAAATGAATAAATAAAAATAAAGAAAAAAGAAAACCCTGTTGATTGTTGGGCATACTGTTAGTCATGTCGCTCTTATTGCTCTTGGCTTTCCATTGTTGCCTTCCTGAAGTGCAAATATACACCATCCACACCCTTGGTGCCTAATCCAGCCAATGGCTCATCCTCAAGTCTCCCATGTCTGTTGAATGGATGAAATACTGATGACTCCTTGTCTCATTTAGAGCAGAATGTTGATACACTTTACAGACTTGGAGGGGGCTCACCCAAGGTTTCTTGTTTGGTTTTCAGGTTTCCAAGAAATTTTCAAACTTTACCAAGATAAAATTAAATTCCCGTTTATAATTGATAAAGTAAATGCATAAATACACAAAAGAGTAATAAAAATAAGAATAAAAACAATAAAATTAAAATCCAAGAATAATTTTAAATGTTTTAGCAGCCCCAATTATTATACAAAAGAGCTATAACTGATCAATATTTCATTATTAGATAAAATGGAGAAAAAACACTAAAGAAATGAAAGAGATGTTAGACATGTAATGATCATCAACCTTATCCAATATATTTGTAAATTTAGACAAAGTGCCAGTTCTTAAAAATAATGTAAAGTTCCAAAAATATTATAAAAAGAAAAAGACCTTGCTAGAGTAACCACCATTAAAATGGTTGAGTTGGGGGTCAGAATTTCTCATTTCTCACTAGACATCCGGTAGATTATTTTACAGGTGACTGTTTCTTTAAGAAACAGTTATTAGAAATAACTGTACAATTCATAGCTTGGATGGTTGTGTTTCGTAGTGTGGGGAGCCTGGAAGCAGCGATATCACTGGTCAGAAATAAGTTGGCTTTCAGAGTCTGCAGAAAGGGAAAACAGTTGGTACCAATAATAGAAAACTATGCTGTTGCTACCCTTCCACTCCCCAGGTTACTGGAATTTGTTGTGTTGTCACTGTGAGTTTCTCTTACTATTGGAAGCCAAAACACTGCTTTCTTCCTCTTTCTGGCAGCTTATGGATGTTTCCAATTTGTGTTCTCATTTATATTGTTAGTTTACATCCAGATTTGCCAGTGTGCCATGTATAGACGTCTCCTACATGAAATTCAAAGAGCCAGAGCTCATTCATTCGTGATACGCAGTATCATGTATATGCTTCCCTGATTAGACCGCTCTGTGTCTTTTAATAGCTATGTTAACAATCTGGATCTTACATCCTGACTTTTGTTTTGTCTTTGCAATTGTGTAAACATAAAACTGTCTTCTGATTTCACTTCATTTAAGATGGGGATAGATGTTACTGTTTTGCTTTTTGGCAAACCTTATGGGAAGGAACACATGCATTTCTTAGTGAGGACAGATTTTGCAGGGCAGAGGCAGTAGTATTCATATTTGAGGGCTTGAAGAACTTTCTGGAAGATTGTGAGGTTGGAATGACCATTCAGCCAGTCCATCAGCTGTGCATGTGAGACTATTGTATGTAGTCATATCACACAATCTCTTCTCCAATCAGATTTTCTGTTAATTGCAACTGTCCTTGATGAGATATTAGAATTTAAACCCTCAAATTGGGTCCAAAACATGCTGAGTTGAGCCTTTTGGTTAATGTTAAGTTGTTTGATTAGAGTTCAGAACTTAATTCACATTTATATGAAAAAGGAAAAAAATGACCATTAAGTTTTCATCTGTGCTGTTTAACTTTAGGAGGCCTAGGTGTATGTGTGTGAGGAGGGGAGTACACATGTGGAGGTCAGAGGACAACTTTGGCATGCCAGTCCTCACCTTCCAGCTTAGTTGAGACAGGGTCTCTCTTGTTTTGCCACTGTGGATGCCAGACTAGCTGGCCCATGAGCTGTGGGGTTCCATTGACCCTTCCTTCCATTGCCATAGGCACGCTGAGATTGCAGACACAGGCACTATGTGGGTTCTAGGGATCTGAACTTCAGTCGCCAGGCTTGGAAAATAAGCATTTTTAACCATTAATCCATCTCCTCAGTCCCTAGGTTAGGTTTTTAACTAGTGCTGAACTTTGAACCATAGAATGTTACTGATGATACTAACAGCTGGACTCACTTGTCTCTGAATTCTTGTGTGAATTCTCTTTGGCCATTGTCAGTTTTCCTTCTGTAGCTAGGTTTTCATCAAGGCCCTGTGAAGTCTTAGGCTATATTACTGAAGCCACCTGAGGCTATTTTCACTGAGTTGCTTTTGTGAAAAACACAGATTCTTTCCAAGCTCATCTGAAATCCTGTCACTTCTGTATTGCAAACCCTCCAACACTTCTCCAGTCTTCCAGGTTAACAGCCAAGCTGCTCATGTCTTCCACCATCACCTGTACCTGCTGAGCCTCACCTGGACGACCCTCCTCATCCAGCGCCAGCCACACTCAGTGTTGCCATTTGGCTAAAACACCACCATTTCAGTGAGACAGGTCCATTCAGAGTCACTCATCCTGCTCCCAGCCCAACTCCCTGTTTTACTTTTCTGCACCAACCACTTACATTCATCAACTTCATGTCAATTCAATGTACTACCTGATGTGCTACTAAGGAGGTAAAGACAGGTATTTTGCCTCACTGTTCCGGAGACTCAGATGGCCTGGGTCTCTGGTAAGGGGGTATATATAACAGCAGGACCATACCATGTCTCCAGCTAAGTAGCAGAAGCCATGAAGAGAGGGGACAGGCAGGTCCCCCAATGGACTTCAGGGCTTCCCCCACTAGGTCCCAAGTCTTAAAGGTCCATAGCATTTCCCAGCAGTGCCACCCAGGGGGCCAAATCTTTAACATCCTTTAGGGGACGCTCACCTAAAACAACACCCTGCTTTAATGCTCTGATTTGTTTACTCCTACAGGTTTACTTACCAGATCACTAATTTATTATTGCTGTATCCTCGCACTGAGAACAGAGCCTGGTACCTGGAAGATAGATGTTTATTTTTTGGACTAAATAGATGAATTGAGAATTCAGAAACTGCAAATGGATTCTTTTTAAACTCAAGTGCAAGATTGAATATTTGATGCCTAACAATTTCTTCTCACTCAGAGAAGTCCATCAAGCCTTTTGACCTTATTTCAGTAATCTAACCATATTCTCTGTTTATCCCAGGTTGTGCCTCCTGTGACACCTGATGCTTTGTGGTTTACCCAAGCATTGTGACACAGAGCAGGAATTTTGGTTCCCAGTAAAAGTCTTTCTTCAAAGCTTTGGTGCAAGAGAGAAGTGAAAAATCCGATTTCTCTTTGCCACCCACACGCACTGGGTCTGCACCATCAGCCTGTCGTGAAGTTCCAGCTACAGATGTCTGTGAACTAGTGTTGGCTCTAGTGATCCCCTGTGGAATGTTTGGCTCTAGTTAGCCTTTGTATTTTTCAATCATAACATCGCCTTCTAGCACTTTCTTTTCTTTTTCTTTGCCAGAACCGAGGATGGAACCCAGTGCTTTGTGCATGCTAGGCAAGCACCGTAACACTGAGCTAACAGCACGTGGGCCAGTCTTCTCTTGTAATGCCAGGTAGCAGTGAGAAGCTCATGTCCCTCTCATCCACACCACCATGAGGACAACCCCTGGCATGCCACCCTGTGCAATGTTGCTAGGCTGGGGTGTTCAGGAGCTTAGGTGAATTAAATGCATTTTCAGCTTATGTATTTTTAACTTGTGATAGTCTTATGAAGATGTAACACTACCATAAGTACAGGAGCATTTCTGTATAAGACAATAAATTATTTTTTTTCTTTTAAAGATCTGAGAACAAAACCCCTCGAGCTTCAGGCTATATTTAAACAGGGCATTTCAAGGGCAGTTCACATGGCTGTTAGTGTCAGGCCATTTTGAACTGACTCCAAACTTCTCTATGGACTGTAAATAACCAGTTATGCATCAGATTGGAAGCAAATCAGAAGCTAAAGTTTTACTCTTCATCTCTGGCTTAAAAATTTCCATATCTACCCAAATAAACTGGAGAAGGCTAGATCTGGTTCCTTTTTCAGTTTGGCCTTAGAATTAGTTTATGGCCAAGAATCTCCAAGATAAATAACTGCAGAATTAGAGCATGTTCTGAAGTACACAATCTCATTGAGAGGGAAAAAGAGAAATCACCAAGAAATGTCACCATAAATCTTCTTGGTTTACATGAGCGATCATAAACCATAATTGAAAAAGATAGGAAAGTGAGATGATGGATTTGGAAGTCAGCAGAAAGGGCTCTTTGAAACTAAATGAAAATGGCCTTTCACGGAACTATTCTATAAAATAACAAAGAACTTAGTTAATGCAAATATTTTACTTTAATGGGCTTAATTTATGGAGAGAAATGGAAGCCAGCAGGCATGACTTCCCCAGTGGAGTCTGCGTGGACTGCAGGCTCCTCTTTCTGTTTGCTCTCTGCCACCATCTGGGGGTAGGGTTGGGGGCTGACACACAGCCAAGATCCTTGGTTTTGTGTAATTCCTTTTGTCTTGGGGGCCAGAATTCACCACCAGGTACCTTCAGAAAGGGGTCTGTCATGGTTTAATCCAGTTGTCCCCCACAAACAAATGAATGATCCTCAGCTGATAGCAGTTTGAGCTTTACAACCTCACTGGAGCTGTGTTGTTGGGGGCAGGCTTATGGGGGTTATAAGCCAGCTTTCCCTTGCCAGTGTTTGGCACACCTTCCTGCCACTGTTTCCAGTGCTGTGGTGGAGGTGATGTCCACCCCTTTGCTCATGCCATCGTTTTCCCTGCCAGGACGGAGTCTCCCCTCGAGTCCTTGAGCCAAATAAACCCATTCCTCCACAAGCCTCTTTTGTTTGGGTTCTTTCTGCGCAGCAACTAGAAAGCTGACTACAACAGGGACCCACTGATAACATTTCTCAAAACCGATCTGTTTCTCAGTATAGTTCTTCAGTAAGAACTATACATATAGAGGAATAGCCTGTATTTAATCTCTTCCTATGTCCAGGCATGTGTAGCCTTAGCAGCTATTATTCCATTGGAATTCTATTACAGTGTTTTTCCCTCTTTACGAAGGGAGAAGCCTGCTTGGCAAAATGAAACAAGTCCATGTGGGTGATAGAGCTAGGTACAGACACAGTCTGGGTGTGTCTCAGTGTGTGTGTGTGTGTGTGTGTATGTATGTATACAATGTGTATATGTGTGTGGTGTGGACATGTGTCTGCAAATGTTGTTGTATGTGCACTTATTTCTGTGTGTGGCATGTGTAATGTATGTGCTGTGTGTATGTGTTTATGTGTACACTATTTGTATTTTATGTGTGTGTGTTATGTGTATATGTTTGTGTACTTTGTTTACATATGCATGGTGTGTATTTGTTTATGTCTATTTGTGTTTACTATGTGTGTTGCTTGTATGTGTTTACATGCCTGCACTGTGGATGTGTTTGTGTGGATGTGCTGTGTACACTGTGTATGTTGTGTCTGTTGTGTGGATGTGCTATGTGTGTTTAGTGCACTGTATGCGTATATGTATATGTCTACATGTAGTTTATCATGTATGTGTGTATGTATGTGCTGTGTTTGCATGTGCTTGTTATAGCATGTGTTTATATGTGTCTGTGTGTCACGGTATTTGTGGGGGTAGAGTGTGTGAGTCTGAGTGTCTGTAAATGCATGGTAATGTAGGGTGTACTGTCTGTATGAATAGTCTATGAATGTGTCTCTGGTGTGTGTATCTGAGCAAGTGTCTGTGTATGTGAGGGGCTGTGTGTTTAACTTAAAAGCTCTCTGTGTGACCTCACTGTAATGCTACCAATGTAGTTTCTTTCTGGTGTGGTTTTAGTAAAGGGTCCTTCCTTTAAGCACACACTGTTATATAGATTCTGTGAGCCACAGGCTCCAGGCCCCTCTGGATGCTGTGGCCTCTTGGGGACAGGCTGTCTGTGGGTACCATCTGTACTCTAGAGGTACAGATTTCTCAGACCACTAGAAGAACCTCTCCTCTCCCCTCTGGGTGTTAGAAACCCTCAGTTCCCTAGGGTGATTATCTGCAGAAGAACCTCTCCCCTCCCCCCTGGGGGTTAGAAACCCTCAGTTCCCTGGGGTGATTGCCTGCAGAAGAACCTCTCCTCTTCCCCCTGGGGGTTAGAAACCCTCAGTTCCCTGGGGTGATTGCCTGCAGAAGAACCTCTCCTCTCCCCCTGGGTATGGGAAACCCTCAGCTGTATGAGGTGATTAGCTGCAGAAGTGTACCCCAGCCCTGGTGCAGCTCCAGAGCCTCTATGCCTTTAGACTCAGTTCCCTGAGTCATGGAGGGTGAGTTTTAAGTCTGTTTCATTGTTGTTGTTGTTGTTTTAACCTTAAGAGTCTCTGTGCTTCTATTTTAAGTTGTGTTGGAATTTACTTCTTAATTTATGTAGAATTTATTTTATACTAAAATGATTTTTTTGCCCAGAATTTTATTTTTTATTTTCTGTTTGGAGTAGGTAGTTACATAATTTACCATTTCTAAGTATGGATCCAGGAATGTGACTCAGTGATAGTGTATGCTTAGCATGTCTGTGGCAGAGAGAGAGACAGAGAGAGAAAGAGAGAGAGAGAAAGAGAGAGAGAACACACAGTGTAGATTAACTAATCTGAAATCCATTGAAATCTGTAGGGTAAACCTGTAGGCTGGAGATTCAGGATGTAAACTTGGTCCTCATAGATCCTATATGAAGATAAAACAAGTAAGAAGCTGCATCCTGCTTTCCCCTTACTTAGGGGAAAGGGAGTTAACTGAGTGCTTTCCTACCTGACTGCTCTTTTGGAGATATTTCTAAAACTATACCAAAGAGCTTCCCATTTCCTTTATGCCAACCCATATAGTATTCTTTATATCTATAAAAATTTGAATGCATGTGACCATATCAAAGTAAAAACTTATACAAGAATAATAAAATAAATAGAATATTTTTTTCAATAAGCAAGCAAACTCAATAGAAAAATAAACTGTGAAAAATATTCCCAACTCAGATCACAAGCGATTCCTACTTCTTCAAAATGTATAAAAAGAAGGCCAAAGATGTCTAAAACAAAAATGGAATGAACAGAGAGCTCAAAGAAAAGATGAAAATGGCCTTAACCACGTGAAAACAATGAAAACTCTCTCATGGCAATGGAAATTCTAATGAAACAATATTAAGGTACTAAATTTTGCTTATCAGATTGGAGAGAACCTCCCAAGTTGGAGAACATTACCTTTGAATGAAGGGGTAGGGAAACAAACCGTCTCATAGTCGGTTATAAGGATGTTCAGTGGAGGTGCAGCTCTCTGGAGAATGACCTGGTAGATTGAGTAGCTGCAGGTTGATTCACACTGTGATTATGGAATGTGGAAGGCCTAGAAGGCGGGCACATGCCCCTGGGAAGGAGACCTCCCTCATGATGCTGAAGACTGACCATAGCCAAGGCTTCGTCTGCTTGGTAAGTTATGTCTGAAGGAAAACCCGGAGCTGGGTAAAGCACTTGCCACACCCATGCAAGGGTGAGGATCAGAGTTCAGATCCCCAGCACCCATATAAATGCCAGGTGGGCATAGTAGCTGCCTGTAATGCTAGCACTCTGGAGGCAGAAATGGAATTCCTGCGGCAAGATAACTAGCTGGATTAGCTGAATCTGTGAGTTCTGGGCTCGATTGTGAGACCTTGTCTCAGTAAAATAATGAGAACTGCAATTGCAGAAGACACCCCAGTTTCAACTTCTGGCCTACACATGTGCATGCACTCCCACACGTTTGCCTATGTGCATGCAGACGCAGTATATATACATGCAAAAAAAGGGGGTGTGTGGGAGAAAACCCAGAGCTGTTTAGAAGTACCATAGTACTGAAATTGAGCAGTAGGACCTTACCCCTAATATAATCCAAATGTGTGGAAACATACAGCATTCCTTTCATTGACCCCCACACATACACTTGAACAATCTTGCCAGTTCTTCCCTGAGAAGTTACCTGTGATCTCTTCCTCATCTGATCTTTATGGCCATCCCAGTGGTTCTAGCAACCCTCCCCCAGTGGATACCTGCAGCCAGATTCCAGGCACGTGCCCTTCAGGAGGCATGTCAGGGGGCTGGAATCTCTTGCACCTCTCAGAGTCTGGTTCCTTGTACCAAGCCCAAGTGTGGGGATGAGGGCCTAAGTGAGCTTCAAAAAAAGAATGGCTTTATCTAATAACCTATGATATTGAGCATGTTGTTGTGTTAATATATATAATTTTAAGCCAATAAAAACATTTAAAAATGAAAAAAGACATAAATAAGACCTTGTTGGTAAGCCTTCTAAAATGTTTGTGACTTTTCATCTCATATAAGGAAAAAAAGTCACACTTTTTCCCCTTATCCTGCACTGTGTTACTTCAAGCTGATTACTTCATCTGATGCTGTCCAATGCCCTGGCTCTTCTGCCTCCTGGTTGTTTCTGGATGCCTCCCGGATTTCCCTCTATGCTTGGATTGTGCTTCCTCCCAAGCACACAAGGGAGGTGTTCTCTCCTCAGAGCACCTGCCCGTGTATATCATGTTTATTTCTCCCATCCGACACCAGATCACCAGATGCATAAGCACACAAGCCTAGAATATGTGGGCACATAGGATGGATTGGGGAAGTAACTGAACTTGCAGATCTTGGGATGAGCCTTCAGCACCTGCTGGGCTCACTGCTGCAGGCTGGTTCTGGGTGATTTGCAAATGTGTCAGCCATGCAAAACACTTCCACCTAAAGCATCTGTCTCTGCAGCTGAGTCATGGCAGGAGCGCTGTATCTTCATTTCCTGTTCTGGATGTAATAACAGATGAACAACTGCTTTAACATTGAAATAAGGGACAAATGAACAGAGGTAAAAGCAAATGACTGAACAGAAGACTCGGCCCCAAAATGAATGAATAGAATGTGTGTGGTAGAAATGAGGAATTCTAGGTTTTAGTTGCAGGCCCGCTGTGAGCTTTGAAGGTGGAATGAGCTGGCTTCAGGTGCACCTCAAACTTTCTTTGGAGTCCTCCTTCTCTAACTGATCTGCCTCTGGCTTGTTCACTGATGTACCTCAGCTCTTACCATAGCATTTGGACTTCATGGGTCCTGAACAAGGGAAGTATTAAATTCCAAAGGGAAAATGAAGTAGAGACAGAACTGAGGGCGGGTACATTCATATTGAGAATCAAGAGCTCTGATGATTTTTGTTTTTGTACTGGGGTGGAATTCGGGTCCCACACACATGTTCTGCCACTGAGCTATATGGCCAGCCCAGGGCTAATGGCTGTTGAAGAGGGGTGGACTCTCTTCAGCCCATCTCTCATGTCTGGGATGCCTTGGCCACAGTGTGGCTCTTCATTGTCTTTTTATTTACTTTTAACACATTAGCAACATTTTAGGCAATAAACACTAGCTTATGCTGGTAGCTTCTCAGGATAATAAATGGTGCAATGATTTTATAAAAGTCATAGTATTAGAATCAGCAGAAACTGAAGACCCCCCCATATGTTGAAGATCACTGTAAAGTCTCTCCTGTGGCTCTCATTCCAGTTCATGAGGTTGTAAACACCATCAGAAAACATTGTACTATTCTTCTACAGTCCCCCTCACTAGCCCTTGGTCTACCCCTGACCTGCTACAAATATACCTTCCTTAGTATTGCATCCTGGTCATTCAGCTCCAGGGATCCCTCACATCTAACTCCCTGCCTAACCTGGGGACACAGCTGCCAAGGTACAGCTACAGCATCCTTGGATCCCTCATATCTAGCTCCTTGCCTACCACTCTCAGTTTTGCCCTCATTTTATGCAAAGCTGCAGGATTCTGGCTGTTTGCTCTCTTCCTTTGGGTATTGAGGTTATGTGTGATTGTCAGAGTTCTTATGTGCAATTTTGTCTTGCAGCAACTTTGAAGCAACCCTTAAAAGAAACTGCATTTGGATTCTTAAAAAGAATCCAAAATATATGATCCTCATATAAATCCTAGTGTGGAGCTGCACCCAGCTAGAAA
This sequence comes from Zapus hudsonius, assembly GCA_004024765.1. Lineage (NCBI taxonomy): Eukaryota > Metazoa > Chordata > Mammalia > Rodentia > Dipodidae > Zapus > Zapus hudsonius. The sequence goes on from PVHP010003304.1 coordinate 27,463, forward strand.
ATCAGGATATAGTAAAGGGTGACACAAAAACACAATCTTTTATGGAGAAATCTTCACTGTGTGACTCCATCTGAAGATGAGAGAAAGTCATGACCAGAGCGATCATGGGCTGAGTCACCCTCTGGGGAGCACCCTGCTGTCACAGTCCATTTTCAGGTCCTATGGTACCACCTTCCATAGAGCGGTTTATTAAATGACAACATTTCATATGTTAATGAGTGATTTTATAGCAACGAGATTGCATGTCTTATAGTGACAGTTCCTTATATTTGAAAACCTTCCTAATTAGACATCTTTCTCTGCAAGTCAAAAGATGTAATTTATCTTGAAGTTATGCATAAATTGGAGCGCTGCTGGGTGCCACTGCCATTGTCATTAAAACATTATTTGGTAAATTAGATCTGTATTTAGTTCATATCTAATGATTGAAATATTATTGTGACAGATAGCAGAGGAAGGCTAGGTGCGTTTTCAGTCTTCCTGTCAGAGCTCATCTCTGCAACCCAAAGCTGCACAGATCCTCAGATGGGCTCTGGCATCCCACTCGTCTGTCCCCATGAAGAATGTTTGCTTTTTCTTAGTCTTTTCAATCTTACTCTTTCCTCTGGTTTTCTCTTTTTCTTCATGCCAAAGCCATCTCAGAAGGCCAGGTCCCCAGGATTTGACCTCATCAGACCACATCCTTTGGCATTGGAGCTGTAAGGATGGGCAAGCCCTTTAGGCAGGAGCTTCTACTGTGAAGCACTGTAGCAGTGTTGGATTAAATCAGAAATGTAGCTCTAAGGACTGAGGTTTCTTGAGGAAATGGACTCACCATAGAACTGAAGAATTAAGAGGAGGTCCGTTCCTGCTTCTGAGGTGGACAGAATCCTGGGGGGCAAGGGGAATACCCATGAAGACCTACCAATTCCTAAATATCCTGTGATCCCACATGTAGAGGACTGGGCCAGATTCAGGCTTAAGGCCCAGATGTGTCAATTGATAATTTGAAACTGAGCTGGTGATATGTTTGCTGGATTTAAATTGCTCATATTATATCTCAAGTCTAAGCCTGTTTCTCAATGTCTCCTTCAGTTGTTTTATTTGTAAAATGGTATTTTAAAATGATTAATAATTATTAAAAAGAAGGATGCAACTTTATTTTATTAAAAGTAATCCCATGGAGTGCTGCCCCTCTGCCTAAGTGTTGACCAGATATTTAAAGACCACCGGCTGGAATGCTGAAGAAAGAAGTGCCAGGCAGGCAGGTTCTCAGCCACATTTGTGTCAGTGTCCATTCAAGCCATGGGTGGTTAAGGAGTTGGAAAGGCACCCTCCTACAAAGTAACATGAACAAACAGCAGCTGTGACTCCCTTCCAGGGGACAGTCCCTTTCCATGTGACCAGTCCATGCTTAGTTGGTGTTTTGGCCTCATCTCCTTCTTCAAGCCCTACCCCACCCATGACCACCCTCCTGTTTACTCCTTAGGTCCAGAGGAGCTGTGCCACTTACTCTCCTCCATCTCTAAATATGGCTTTCGTGACAGTCAGTAGTGCTGTCTCCTCTCTATGGGACCCTGACTAATCCTGCAGTATATCCTCTATGCAGGAACTGTAAATACATATGTACATATTGTTTACGCATATGTAAGCATTCTACATATGCTTATGATGTGTATTACATGTATGGTAGATTCCATATTAACACAGAAACACACAGACAGCCATCCACATCTTTGTATTTATACCTATGGATTCAAACAGCCACAGATAGAAATTATTAGAAGAAAAAAATGTCTATATAGATCAAAACTTTTTTCTTATTATCATATAAATGAGACAGTATGACAACAATTTGCATAGCATAAGGTATTATAAGTCATCTAGAAATGCTGTAAAGTATATGGGAAGATGCAAATACTGCAATGATATGAAGGACTTGAGCATCTCTGCATTTTGGTGTCTGTGGAAGGCAGGATATCCTGGAACCAATATCCTCTGTAGATACCAGTAGAAGGCTATGCACAAACTCAGGCATGTGCATGCACGCACACACATGCATGTGAACACACACACGCATTATACCTTAAGGAATCTTTGCACAAAGAATAGATATGATCACCCTGATGGGACAGTTAAGAAAAATGGTTTAAAGAAGTTGAATGATTTTATGATTTTATTAAAGTTTGCATAGCTCTGAACTGTTGCCATGTAAAATTGGATTTTGTAGGCTATTTGAGTGAGGATCCCAGTTCTACCCCAATTATTTAGGGATCATTAGGACATCACTAATCTCTCTGTTCCTCAGTTTCTCATCTGTAACATAATATAGAATCTCATTGGGTAGTTGTAAGAGCTGACTTGCATCATGCATGCAGAATCTCAGCCAGACAGTGTGAGGTAAGTCTTCAGTGATGCTAACTATATAACTCTCTTCTGTTCACTGTTTCCACCCTGAGGTTGAATTTAAGAAACTGAAAATTCAGTAACAGGGAATGAGAACACTGTTCTTTTTTCATCACATGTTCTTGGAACTTATTGACACAGTTTGCACCTCGCCATCTATGTTAGCTACTTCCTCGTTGCTTTCACAGAACACCTGACAGAGGGGCCAGGTAGATAGCTCAGGGAGTAAAGTACTTGCTTTGTAACATGACAACCTGAGTTTAATCTCCACAAACCCACATAAAAATCTAGGTATGGTTATATGCACTTGTAATTCCAACAGTGGGGAGGTAGAGACAGGAGGATCCCTGGGGCTCACTGACCAGATAGTCTAGCCTAACTTTCGAGTTCCAGGTAAAGGAGTGTCAAAAAAGACAGAGTTCTTGAGACATCACACCCTGGGTCATCCTCTGACCTCTACAGGAATGTACACACATGTGCATACACACCTGCACACACAATGATCCCACACATGAACATGTCCACACACACACACACACTCACAAACATAAAGGTCCTGACAGAAACAACTTGAAGGAAGGATACATCTTGGCTTGTGGTTTCAGAGGGTTTAGTATGTACTCACCTGGCCCTGTGCTTGTGGCTAGAACATTGTGGCAGCAGAAATATTTGGTGGTGGAGAGCGGTTCACTTCATGGCTGACCAGGAAGTAGAGACTGTGCTGGGAGGCAGCAGGATTAATATATCTCCAAAGACTTGCCCCCTAGTGACTACTTTTTCCAGACAGGCTCCACCTAAAGTCTCCAAAAACTCCCCAAATAGCACCACGAGGTGGAGACCAAGCTTTTAAAGGTGAGCCTGGTGGGGACAGTTACCGATTCAAATCATGAGAGCAGACCAGTGTAGAATGTCACTCAGCCTCCCCATAACCAGCACAAGGGTAGGGGAAGTCTACAGAAGAGGCAGGCATCTTTCCCCCACTCAGCTCCCTCCCAAGCTAGCTGGGTGGAGCTCCCACAGAGACATCCACAGAGGGGCCTTTCTATCTCTTGATTTCATTTCAGATAGAAATGGATTGGTGCTCCCCGCAGTGCTGTGCAGCTTCATTCATGTAGAATTTGCACAGTCCTCCATGTCTATCAATGGGAAGCTGGCTGATTTGGTCTTAACGACTGTGTGATACTTTTCTTTGAAGTCTGCAGGAAATTCCTAATCTCAAATTAATTTTCCTTGCTATACATAAATCAAAAACCTTTATTTTTCTAACAAGATAATTGAAATAAAACTTCATTTCTAACAACCAGTTTACCTCAGACCTGTGAATTCTGTCCATTTTTCAGGTGACCTGGGGAAGAGATGTATAGGAATCCCTAGAGCTTCTAAAGTCAAAGTGAGGATGAGAACATGGAGATGTGTGCACAATAGAGATAGAAGGATCTTGATGTTTCTAAGGGGGTGGGCAAGTTGGTCCCACCCAGCCCATTTTCTTAAGTGTTGACATCTGGTCAACCTGGCTTTGATTGATCTACCAGGAGCTTGCTGTGGACCTAGATGAGCTGCCTCCAGGTCTGATGGAATGGGATGACCATGATCTCAACATGAGGCATCCAGGGAACAGTAGCTGTGCACAGGACAGTAACAAGCCTTGTAGAACAGGACAATCCAGGTCATTGCAGGCTCTTTACTTTTTAATTATGACATGTACCATACCAACAGAAGTATGGGCTCTTTCTCTGGAAAGACCTATGGGTACTGTGGAGGGGGGTGTCATACCTCAGCTGTCACCAAAGTACACTATAGTGTGTTACCTCTGGCTGGGTAGGTGAACCCTGGCTCTGGCAGGAGCTCTCTAAATGGAAGGACCAACTTCTGGCTGAGGCAGGTAACGCCAACCCTGCTGAGCCCAAACAGCCCATGTTTCCAGAATCTCCAATTACACTTTCTCTGGAATTTTTATGCCTCCTTGTAATTGGCTGGGAAGGTGATCCATGACCCAGTAAATTCATTTTGGTTGCCTTTTCTGATTCCTGATTTGGCACTGAATCCCACTTTGCTGGATCCCTGAAGGCCCAGTCTTGCTCCCTGTCTGGGTGTGCACCGTAGTTGGGCAGTTGTTAGGATGGACCAACATGAGACACTCATCGTAATGGGTAACACAATAGTGTAAAGCATGGTTTGGCAAAGATCCTGCAGCCCTTTGTAGCGGGAAGATGTATTAATGCCACTTGATTGTTAAAAAGCATCTCTAATGGACTTTCAATTACACTGTAACCTCTGGATAAACCCACCTAACTGTTAAAAGTCTCGGAAGAAAACCGAACTCCCTTGTCTATTATATAAAATAAATGCCCTGAAATGTAGTGACATCAAATAACCATATTCTTACGACATTCTTGATTTTGTGATATGGGAGTTGAAGGCACAGTGGAAATGTTTCACAGTGATCAGAGTCTCATAGATTGCTCAGACATCTGCCCTGGGTCCATTTGTGCGTGTTATGGTTCTGGTTGTTGGTCAGCCTTCTTGGTGGCACATCTGCTTGGAGCTGGATGTCAAAAAAGACTCCTCTCATGATTTGTATTGTAAATGTCTCCCTAGAACAAGTTTCTTAAAGGCCTGGCTGCTAGTGCAGCTGTCTTCAGAGGTGGGTCCTTGAGACATGATTAGACCATGAGGGTTCTGCTCTCATTGGATTTGTAGCCTAATGAAGTATGGCGAGATGGTAGAGAGTATTAGGCATTAGGAAGTGGAATGTAGTTGGAGAAGATAGGTCATTGGGTGTGTTATTGAAACATGTTTTGTGTTCTCTCTCTCTCTCTCTCTCTCTCTCTCTCTCTCTCTCTCTCTCTCTCTTTCCTTCCTGGCTGCCATGAGTTAAGCAGCTTTATTCTATCTTGTGCTGTCAATCACAGATCCAGGAAAAAATGGAGTAAAGGGACCATGGACTGAAATCTGAAACAGCCAAAATACATCTTTCCTTGTTTAACAACAGTGATTTTCTTTTCTAGTCACAGTGACTGAAATCTGACTGACACAGCTCCTTCATTCTCGTGTTGTCACTAAGCCTAGGTTGGCCAACTGGTCTCAGCTCTTTTCTCCATGCGGCTGCTTGGGCTTCCCTCAGATTGCATGGTGTCTAGCCTCTCCCAAGGAAGAGTTCTAAGGGGCTTGGACCCAAGCCGCATGGATTCTTACGAATCTTGTGCCTGTCACCTGTCACATTCTCTTACTCAGAGGAGAAGCTGTCTCTAATGTACTACAAAAGGATCTTTTTAAATTTCAACATTAGAGTATTTTAATATACTCAGATTAGATTCAACATAATGTTCTATTTTAATATTTCATATTTTAAAATATTTAACATAATAGCAGACTGTTGCATCCTAACCCTTAGAATCCTCAAACTATAAAAATGTGCCTTTCACAATTGATACATATGAGAAGAGAACTTCTATGAAATAAGGGCCATCTTGGAAAACCCTGTTGCACATTAGGATAAAGCATTCTGTCCTCAGGGACCACACATATCTTTAAGCTTATCACCCAGTCACTTGGTCTCCAGTCTAAAGACCTAGGGCCTCTTGTGAGTAATGGATAGTCACCTTGCTGTGGCAGCCATAGGGTCTCCCCTGAGACTTCTGGGATTGATTTCTGGGTTATTGTATCCCAAGGGAGTTATTGAAACATCCATGCAAACTTAAGATGACATTACAGGCTCTTTACACCTACTAGGGCTTCTGGGACAAGGTATCCTGGGCTGTGAAGTGGAAGTGACAGAGAGTTACTGTCTCAGCACTCTAGAGGCTGATGTCTGAAGTCTCAGTCAGCAGGCTTGGGGGGAGCCTGTTCCAGGCCTCTTAACAACTTCTGGTGATTTCATGGAAAGACCCTGCTTCTTTGGCTTGTAGAAGCTTCTTCACTCCCATCTCTGCCTTCATGGTGGCATGTCGTACTCCCTGGTGCGTGTCTTTGTGCCCAAATCTCCCCCTTTATTAAGAATGTAATTGTGTTGTACTAGGACAGATCTTAAGAGATACCATCTGTGTGGTCCTGGTTCCAGATAAACTCAGTTTGAGACCCTGGAGGTGTCAATATATATATCTTGAGGGAGTCACAATTGAACTGACAACCTTTCCTTGGTGAATAAGAGAAAGCAGATCAGGCCATATGAATAATTTTATCTTAAAGCTAATACAAATCAGGAAAGAGGGAGGTTGTGCAGGAAGGAGTGGAGACATTAAATCTCAACATTAAAGTATTTTAATACATTCAGCTGTCTTTGTGCCTCTCAAGGCCAAGTGGCCTGGATGGAGGCCCTTGAGTCTACTGAGGGTGGAGGGCTGTAGCCTGTGAGGAGGCATTTCTCAATGCTAGGCTTCGTGTCAGGGCAGGGCCTGAATGTCTCCGGAGAGTTTCCAAGCTGCCCCCGTGAACACTGGTCATTTCTGAGGCTAACCCCTTTGCAAGGCTCTGCTTTGCCATTTATCATCCAACTTTTCTCAGCTCCAAGATTAGAGGAGGCATTATACTCATTTGGGGGCTTTAAAAAACCTGTATTGGGGCTGGATAGATGGTTCAGTGGTTAAAGACACCTGCTTGCAAGGTCTGCGGGCCTGAGTTCAATTTCCCAGCACCCATGTAAAACTGGACTCAAAAAGTGGTACATGCATTTAGTGCTCATTTGCAGATGGCCAAAGACCCTGGTGTTCTCATACGTATGTACACACATGCAAAGAGATTGTAAAAGTTTAAAAACCTCATGTTGATAATGAATATTTAATTTAGACTATGAGTCATCTGTTCTTTTAATTATTTATACAATGACATATTCATATACTTTAGAATTGTATTAATTAGTTAATGAAAGTATTATACATATTTATGAAGTTGAGTGTGGCATTTCAATAATGTATACACCATGTATCATATGAGGTAATTGCCATATATGTCACCTTATACATTGTTCATTTCTTAGTGCTGGGAACATTCCAAGCACTGTAAGATATTTTCAGGACCTAATTGTTGTGGTCCTACTGTGCTAAAAAATAAAGAGGAGCAGTTATTCATCCTATTCAGATGTACCCCTGGGCCATATCCAGCCTTTTCATATACCCGCTTCTCACCCTGGTAACCTCTGGTAACCACTCTCTACTTCTGTAAGATCAGCTTTTTTTTTCTTCTTCATTTTTTTATTGTCCATATGAGTTACATTTTTAGTGGGCCAACAATGAATGGTTATCCCCAATTCTCCAATGCCTCCCCTCCCCATCCCCAATCAGCTGGATATCCTCCTCCATAGGTCGTCTGGATCAGTCCTTGTGGCAGGGGACCATGGATAGCCTAGTACTCAGCCTGGTTCTCTGGCCCAAGTGTATTGTTACTGAGGGGTGCCATGCCTCTGGATAGTCTCCCCACCACAGCTCTCACAATCTTTTCGCTCCCTCTTCCGCTCAGTTCCCCGAGTTGTGGTGGGTGAGTATTAAGGCTGCTTTTAATGTTGTGAGGTTAGGGGGTTTTGTGTCGAAAATCATTGGTTTCTGTCTCACTGGCTTATCCTGTGTTGATTGAATGGCTGTGGCTGTGGGTCCCTTGTTCATCCTGTCATTCTCTGCGGGGTTCCCTATGGAGCCTCCACGATATGACTGTGGTGGCTCTGCTTTTGATGTTGGGTCCAGTTCTTCCTAAGGCAGGTTGTGACCATTCTCCCAGCCTCTTCCTGGTTTCCTTAGACCCCATGCACAGTCATTTATTAATGTCACTCTTCATGTCCCCAATGGGTTTCATCAGGATCTCATGCTTTACCACGTCAGTTTTCCAAGGGGACATTGCTGGGCCTTCCCTCCAGGTTTTAGCAGTGAACTGTTCCTAGCACTATATGTACCATTTTAGAAGCATTAATTTAGAAGGTTTTAGGAAAATAACTTTTATGGCATACTTATTTTCCCAAAGTCGGTGGATGAGAACATTATTATCATTGTTTTGTTTTTTGGGAATGCTATTTGTCTATTTTTTTTTGAGATAGGCCCTTATGTAGCCCCAGGCTAGCCTTGAACTTGCTATGTAACCAAGTATGATCTTGAACTTTTGATCCTCCTGCCTCTACCTCCTAAATGCAGGGATTTTGGGCATCTGCCACCATGTCCAGGTTAGCATGGCTATTTCCTCATCTCAGGACCATAGGCTGAAAGAGAATCTAGGAGACCACCCATTCCATTGTCAGAGAAACAAAACCCTGCATTGAAGATTTTGGGTCAAATGAGAATTCATTCCTTTTTCTTCTTACTTAAAATAGGAGCTGAGGCACCCAAATTCCAACGTCAGTGCCTCCCTCCATTGCACAAGTCGGCAGGCGGCATCCCACAGTCACCACTGGCCCCACACCCCTTGACCCCCAGCAGCAGCTTTACCTCAGTGTGATCCCCATCACCCATGTCTGGCCATGGAGCCCAGGCCTTTCCCACCAAACTTCACTGATCTCCTCCGCTAGGCGGGCAACTCAGTCCAGAGTACAGAGCCACCTGGCTCACTGCTGCTTAAGAGGTTCCAGCCGAGAAGCTGCCAGCTACCCTGGAAACATCTCAGAAAAGGTTAGCCCTTCTCGAAAGCATAAGACCTGCCCCACTGTGAGAGTCCAGTGCTCCCAGCCCTACTGACAGCAGTTGCACTGGGTTCTTCCAGAATAGAAGGTCCTGGTGTCTCCCAGAGGAGACTTGGGAACCCACAAGCTTTTGAGGAAGCTACCACCTCCTTACCTGTCCCCAGCCTAGCTAAGTCCAGACCCACAACTACCAACCCCCCAAGACTGCTGGAAGGCCCAGCACCCACACCTCCAGGCACCAGCACCTACACCCCCAGGCACTAGCAGCACTTTGTCCCAGCTCTTCAGAACTGATCACCAGCTGCTCAGCTGCCACCTCTACTTCGGGGATGCCAGGGACATGGTCCTGAAAGTTCATTATTGAAGGCCCAAACTGGACACCCTCAAACAGAAAGGCATCAATGATAAGTGGATTAGCAATCCCCCAATTTGTGCTTCCAAATCTTCACAGTCCTGAAGAAGCACCTCCCAAGCACAGGAGAAGTCACAGTCACTCAGTGACACTGGGCTGGCCCAGACATTTTATGAGGTCCTCATCCAAAGTTGCTTATGGGAGCCTAAAGGTGCACAAGAAAGCAGAGCCAGCCCTGAGCATCCTGGAAGTGCCTGATGCCTCAGGTGACAGAAGATAGGATGCTCCCTGAAGAGCCTACCCCATCACTCAGGAGCCTGGGCACAGCCTGTTCTGGAGGGGCCAAGAACAAGGAAGTCAGAAAAGCATCAGGACATGACATTGGTATCAAATAAGCTTTTAGAGCAAACCTAGCAGTTGTTGGCCTTTTTGCACTCAGACCTGTGTAATATACCCTCCTGGAAATAAAATAATAATAAAAATAGGAGCCGGGGGAATTGCTCAGCAGTTAAAGACACTGGCTTGCAAAGCCTGCTGTCTTAGGTTCTATTCCCCAACACCCATGCAAAGCAGATGCACAAAGTGGTACAATCATCTGGAATTTGTTTATAGTGGCAAGAGGCCTATTTTTTTCTTTCTCTCTCAAATAAAGTAATAAAAATTAAAAATATTCAGTGATTAACTTCCTTTAGATACTATCCATAAACAGCATAAATAACAGTGTCTGTAGTATATAAGAAATCTCAGTTTTTCCTTTTTTAAAAAATTTTTCCTTTATTGTCCATATTTAGATACATTGAATGGGCCAATAATGAGTTGGTATCCCCATTTCCCAAATTTCCCTCTTCCCTATCCTCAATCAGCTGGATATCCTTCTCTGTGGGTAGTCTGGATCAGTCCATGGGGTAGGGGGTTTGGAGAGCCTAGGGGTCAACCTGGTTCCACCCCCTTTTTATGTTGTTACTGAGAGGGGCAATGTCTCTGGCAGTTCTCCCCCACCATGGCTCTTACAGTCTTTCTGCTCCCTCTTCCACTCAGTTCCCTGTGTCATGGTGGGTGAGTATTAAGGCTGCTATATTGTTGAGGTCTTGGGGGGGGTGTCTCTGTACTTCTGCTTTAGGTTGCATTGAAAATCGTTGTTGTTTGGCTGGCTGGCTTATTCTGTGTTTACTGATTGGCTGTGGTTGTGGATTTCTTGCTTATCTCACCACTCTCTGCGGGATTTTATCTGGATCCTTCATGGAAGACCTGGTATGGCTCATCTCTTGCCCAGGTGTCAGCTAACGGCCTGTGGTTCATTGGTAGGGTTGGAGGATCCATAGCTCTCTCGCTGCATTCTGAAAGATACAAACAGAATCTCCATTGGAGAGTGAGATCAGTATAGGTTAACTTAGATACACATTTCTGAGTTGGCTAGATACTGTTGTTAATAGCTCTATGTAAATCACTCGTATAGTACATTTCTCTTTGGGAGCCTAAGATTCTGGTTCCTGGTGTTCTGAGTCCCCAGTTCCAGTTAAGGGCTCCCCTTCACTGAGTGGATTATTTGGCCAAATTAAAAGCTGTTGAATGCCTCCCCCAGGCTTTGGCTCCTTCATTTCACAAGTGCTCATTTCATCGTTCCCTGTTCCCTCCTAGTAGGCAGTGTGTTCAGCCTACTCCTGGTGGCAGACTTCGGTTCATGCCAGTGGTTTTGCTCCAGCTGTCGTTGACCAGCTTCCCCTGGCAGCTTATGCAGTGCCTTCCAGCCCTGCATTAACTACCATCTGGGGATGGTTACTGTTCTGAACCTTGCAGGGTCTCTGGATGCTGATAGATGGCTTTCTGTAGTTTCTTCAGCAACAGAATTCTGCCTCAGACCTGGGGTGAGTATTCAAGTGCTTTGACAGACTCCTGCCTTGTTTTGGGACCTCATGGGTCACTTTGGTCAACAGCTCAGTGAAGTAAGGAGCCAGTGACTGGGACCAGGATTTGCCAGATTGATCAATTTTCCACAGGCTTAGACTCTCTCCCCTTCTATTCACTGCCCCTCTTGCCAGGTGAAGCCCACTCCTTGCTCATTAGGTTATAGTATGCCCATAAGGATTTTATGATTTTTGAACCACTTTTGTTTTAGCTTCCTGCTTAAGTCATCCCCTTCCTCCACCCCCTATCCCATACCCCTCTCTCATAAACTCTCACTTTTCCTGACTGGTCTGTGTAGAATTTAGTCACCCTGGTTGGGAGCCACATATGAGGGAGAATATGTGGCGTTTGATTCTTTGTTCTTTTGAGAGTTCATTTAGTAAGATCTGCTCCAGGTCAGCCCATTTTTCTCTGAATTTTGGTGTTTCGTTTTTGTTATCCATTCCTCCATGGATGGGCATTTTGGTTGATTCCAATTCTTGGCTATTATGAATTGAGCTTCTATAAACATAGTTGCACAAATGACTCTATGCTGAGATGTGACATCTTGCGGGTAGATGCCTAGTAGAGGGATAGCTGGGTCCACTGGTAGTTCTATGTCCATTTTGCTCAGGAGTCTCCACAGTGCTTTCCAAAGTGGTTTGAACAAGCTTGCAATCCCACCAGCAGTGGATGAGGGTTCCTTTTTCCCTGCATCCTCGCCAGCAACTATTGTTGTTGGTTTTCTTTATGATTGCCACTCTGACTGGAGTAAGGTGGTGTCTCATGTGGTTTTGATTTGCAGTTCCCTGATGCTTAAGGATGCTGAGCACTTTCTCAGGTGAGTTAAGGCCATTTGTGTTTTTTCCTCTGTGAATTCTCTGTTGAGATCAGTGCCCCATTTTGCTAGAGGGCAGTTTGAGATTTGCTATTAATATTTTTTTTTTGAGCTCTCTGTAGGTTCTGGAAATTAGGCCTCTGTCTGAGTTGTAGCTGGCAAAAATCATCTCCCATTTTGATGTGGGTCTATTGTCTCTGAGTATGGTGTTTTTGTCTGTACAGAAGCTTTTGAGCCCTATGAGGTCCCATTGGTTAAGTGATTGTTGCAATTCCTGGGCTACTGGAGATTTGCTCAGAAAGTTTTTCCCTACTCCTAACTCATGTAGAGTTCCTCCTATTTTTTCTTCCAGAGTGTTCATGGTTGCTTGGTTTATATTGAGATCTTTGATCCATTTGGAGTTGATATTAGTGCATGGTGAAAGGAGTGAGTCTATTTTCATTTTTTAAATGTTTTTATCCAACTTGTCCAGTACCATTTGTTGAAGATAGTATCATTAGTCCAGCGTACATTGTTGGCACCCTTGTCAGAGACCAAGTAACTAAAATTACTTGCATTGAAAGCTGGGTCTTCAATTCTATTCCACTGGTCTTTCTGTTTTTCTGCCAATACCATGCTGTTTTAGTTACTATGGCTTTGTAGTATTTTTTAAACTTTGGCACGGTGATACCTCCTGAGTAAGTTTTTTTTTACTCAGAATAGTTTTATCTATTCAAGGTCTTTTACCCTTCCAAATAAATTTTGAGAGTATTTTTTCTATGTCTGTAAAGAAAGAGGCTGAGATTTTTATTGGGATGGCATTGAATCTATAGATTGCTTTTGGCAGAATTGCCATTTTTACTATATTGATTTCCCCTGTCCATGAGCATGGAATGTCTTTTCATCTTGTCACATCCTCCTCTATTTCCTTCTTGAGTGTTTCAATTTTACACTGGAATCTTGACTTTATAACTTTGTGCTCTGAATTTTCATTTCTTTTGAAATTTCCTATTTTTTTATTTTTTATTTTGTTTTTGAGGCAGGATCTGACACTGAAGCCCAGGCTGGCCTGAAACTTGCGACAGTCACAATCCTACTGTCTCAGCCTCCCTTCCAACTGCTGGGATCACAGATGTGAGCCATCATGTCCATCCTTCAGCTGTTTCTTTCAGGGTGGTATGCCAAGCTCATGAATTTTCTCTAAACTCTTGCATGAGCTTGCATCACTATGATTTTACTAAGACACATTATACGTTAAGTGTTAGTAACCCTAATGAATGGTTGATGTCACATTATGCGTTCTCACTACTGCCAGTAATAATACATTATTACTGCTTTCAGTATCGACAATCCTAACAGAAGGTGATAGCTAACAGTGCTGGAGAAATTCTTAGTGAATATGAGTTGTGATGTGGGGGCAATGCTGCATTCCTCTTTACACCTCCACTGCACTAGTAAATTAATGCTGTAAGTGTGATGGGTGGGAAAGGAAGAACTTTGGTCTATTGATCACCCATTTTTCTCTTGAGATGCCTGGACCACAAACCAAGAGAGCTCAGCTTCAGGTTTTTTTTTTCTTGGCTTGAGGAGAGTTGCCATTATGGAGAGATGAAGCTTGTAAGGGTGACTGACTTGTCTTAACCCAGCTGGTCAGCTTGGCATGTGAGCAATGGTATTGTCACTGGTGGGTGTGGGTGCACCAGTGTTCGTGTTGCAGGCTCAAGTTCATGTTTTGACGTCACTAGGGAACCCTAGTTGTGTCCATTGCACTTAGGTAGATGAGACTCTCATTTGAACCTGCAATAGGAAAGTTGACTGCCAGAGGCGAGAGAGAAATGAAACAGGAACTTCTAAGTACTGCTGTCAAAACTCTCCTGAGAATCTTCCTGCCTGCTGAGAGCCCAGCAGTACTCGTGAGGTGACTCCCAGCCCTTCAGCTTTGCATTGTGGCCCTAGGACAGTGCAGCATGAGGGGGCACAAGCCCAGCTGGCTGTGCTCACTGCATGCATGTTCAGCATGCTTTGCCTTCCCCCAGGCAGGCCTGCTGCTCAGCAGTACAGATGCCAACTGATTGATTATCATGCATTTCTGAAAACCATGCTGCAGAATTGTTCTTGCTCGCACGAAACAAGCAAATGGTGCATTATAGTCTGTTCACTCAACCTGAAACTCACCTCATGTGTGACAGGGACAGAACCTGGGCAGTGGCAGCTCACCAGCATGCCCTGGTCTATGAGGGCATAGTCCCTGGGCCCAGCAGCTTACCATGAAGTGGAGTGTGACTAGCTGAGAGATTTATGCTTCCTGATTGCTGTTTGGTTTTTTAAAATAAACCTCATCTTTTAGTGCAGTTCTATATTTCAGGAGAACTGAGTGACAGTATAAAGAACGAGCACTGTTTCCCATTAGTAACATCTTCGGTGAGAACAGTACATTTATTAAAATTAATGGGCCAGGGTTGATGCATTATTGTTAAGTAAAGCCCATGATCTATTCACATTTTCTTGGTTTATGCCCAAGGTTCCTTTTATGTTCTTAAGATCTCAACCAGAACTCTGCATGTACTGCCCTCAATGTGATGTGTTCACTTCTGGCTCGTGTGTGAGTGCTTGCTTCCTTGCTTGTACTATTGTGAAGGCCCTTCAGGAGGTAGAACCTGGCTGGTGGAAGTTGTTCACTAGGAGTGTGCCTTTGAAGGTAATACTACCCTGGTCTCACCCCACTCTACTTCTGGTCCACTGTCATGCAAGGACTTTTGCTGCACACTTCCTCTGCCATTGAACTAAGCTATTTCTGTCATTCTATCCCCACTATGGTGAACTGAAATCCTTCCAAAACTGTGAGCCAATAAAGCTTTCCTCCCCAGAGGTCTTTTTGTCAAGTCTTTTGTCATCGCAATTTGTGAAATAAATAACCCACTGCATTACACGCAGCCATTATGTGTCCTAGGTTCTTCTGACTGTGACCTTTTCCTTTGATGGTCATGTCAGTATTGAGTAGCACTGGTCGTATGTTTTGTAGGATGCACCTCTGTTTTTATTTCTTTGATGCTTTTCTCCTGGTTCGATGGCATTTGAAGGAGGAAGATTACAGGGCCATTCCTCTCCATCATTTCAAGGGTACACTTTGTTATAGGATCCATTAGTCTCGAGGTTGACTTTGATCACTTGGCCGAGGGAGGGATAGATTTCTCCAGGAAAAGTCATACTTTTCATCTCCCTTCCATGTTCTTTGGAAGGAAGTTACTATGTACAGACATGTTTAAGGAAAGGGGAAGTAGGTTCCTCCTACTTGAGGGTGGTGCATCCTCATAAATTATTTGCAATTCTTCTGCTTCCGAGACTTTTCTTTTTTCATTATTTATTTACATAGTCATATATTCATATAAATATAGGTTTATGAATCTTCACTTAGTATTCTCTGTTACAATCCAGTACTACTTTATTACATTGCAAAAAGGGTTCCATTCAGCTCCCATGTCCCTTCGATGCAAACACACCCATCATTGTGTGGTTATTATTTTTGTCTTTTCTTTACTTTCCAATGCTAAGAAGTGGTCATGGCTTATCTTATATTTCTTACATAGTGTTTGAGCAAAGCAGCCATTTGTCCAAAAAAGCCTGGGTTCCTTTTGTGGGAGAGTGGTACTGAAATCAAAATCTAGAAGTTGGATGGACCTATGACTTCTTGTGTTTGTACTTTGACGTCCTCTCATCTGATGGAACCAGGAAATATACATGCTTACAAACATATACACACTTACATATCTACAAATATTTCTATCAGTTGCCATCTGTATTGATAGGAACCTAAACA
This sequence comes from Zapus hudsonius, assembly GCA_004024765.1. Classification (NCBI taxonomy): domain Eukaryota; kingdom Metazoa; phylum Chordata; class Mammalia; order Rodentia; family Dipodidae; genus Zapus; species Zapus hudsonius. Next base: position 43,316 of record PVHP010003304.1, read on the forward strand.
TCAGTTCTCAGTGATGTCTCCAAACATAATCCTGGATCATGCTAGTCTCTGTCCCTTTTTCTCACTTCAGCAGTGAGAACCAGTTCTTTCCAACTTCGGGCCATTTCCTTACCTGTTTCAGGTATCCTGTTGCAGGATACTTGTGGGCTGATTCCAGTTGTTAGCCAGTAACCCACCCCCCCCTTGTAAATCAGCTTTAGCAACCAGAGTGCAGTGCTGGTGTTCAGCTCTTGTACCTTTGGTTGGACAGATTCTAGTCAGGTTTTGAGTTGCCTAGGTCAACATAGTTCCCCCACCCCCCTCAGTGAGGGTGTTTCATGTATTTCTGATATAGTTCAAAGGTTGAATACAGTTGAAATGTTTATGTTCACCTCTCTATCCTAGGTCTCTCTGTCCCACAAATACTTGACATTTCTTGTGGACATTCAGACTTGCTCTCTGTACTGTGTGGCTCACAGTTACATTAGCAGAGCCATGTTTCCACACCACAAAGTTCCTGCACTTCACTTATCAGCCCTTCCCCAGCTCCAAAGTCAAGCAGCCACTGACCATTTCACCTTTGCCATAGTTTTGTCTTTTCCAGAGCATCGTCCATACATTGGAATTGGACAGTGTATTGTTGCTTCACACTGGCTTTATTCACTTAGAAATATAAAGTTCATACTTATTCATATTGTTGTTTGGCTTGATAATTTTATTTCTTTGACTAAAATAATGTTCAGTTTATTCATATTGTGTGTGGCTTAATAATTTTATTTCTTTTACTAAAATAATGTTCCATTAAGTAGATATCTGTTTGCATTCTGTGTGTCAATTATGCTTTTTAAATAAATTATTCAAGTGGTTGCTCTAGAATTTTTTTTTTCGAGGTAGAGTCTCACTCTAGCCCAGGCTGACCTGGAATTTACTATGTAGTCTCAGGGTGACCTTGAACTCACAGGGATCCTCCTACCTCTGCCTCCTGAATTCTGGGATTAAAGGCATGTACCACCATGCCTGCCTCGCTCTAGAATTTCTAGAGTTGGATTGTTCCTGTTTTTCCAGTGTCTTTAGTAAAGTGGTTAGTTTATTGATTGGAGATCTCTCTGTCTTTGCTTCTATGAAGGCATTTAGCACTATAAATTTTCCCCTCCAGGCTGCCTTCATATTGTCCCACAGTTTTTGGTAAGTTGTGTTTTCATTATCATTTACTTCTAGAAATTTTCAATTTCCTTTTTGATTTCTTAAATGACCCATTCACTGGTTAAAAGAATATTGTTCAATCGCCAATAGTTGGTGTAATTTCTGCTGGTCCTCCCATTATTAATTTCTAACTTTAATGCATTGTGGTCTGATATGATGCAGGGGGGGTACTTCAGTCTTCCTGAATTTGTTGAGGGATATTTTATGACTTAATATGTGATCTATTTTGGAGAAGGTTCCATGAGCTGCTGAGAAGAATGTAAATTCTGTGTCCTTGGGATGGAATGTTCTGTAAAGATCTGTCATTCCTAGCTGGTCAATGGTGTTATTAATCTCCATTATGCCCCTGCTGACCTTCTGTTTGGATGATCTGTCTAGAGATGATAGTGTGTATTAAAGTCTACTGCTATGATGGAATTAGAGTCTATTTCTGTTTTCTTTCTGAGTAAAGTTTGCTTTATGAACTGTGGTTCACCTGAATTTGGTGCATACATGTTAATAATAGTGATATCCTCTTATTGGATCATTCCCTCGATGAGTAAGAAGTGGCCATCATTATCCTTTTAAATTTATTTTGGTTTAAAGTCTATTTTGTCAGATATTAATGTAGCCACACCTGCTTGCTTTATATTTCCACATGCCTGGAAAACTGTTTTCTATCCTTTTACCCTAAGGAAATTAGGTTTTTAGAGGTAAGGTGTGTTTCTTGAAGGCAGCAGATGGAAGGGTCCATTTTTCTGATACACCCTGCTAGTCTGTGTCTTTTTATAGGAGAATTAAGTCCATTTATATTCAGAATTATAACTGTGAGGTTTGCTTTAAGTCCTGCCATGTTGGAGGGTTTATGGGGGTTGATGCCTGTGGTGTTTTTATTAGCACACTGATTTTGATTACTGTGCATTGTTCTCTATTACTCTTTTGAGGTAGATTGCTTATCTCTTTTGTGTGGAATATCTCCTGTAGTATCTTCTGTAAATTTGGCTTTGTCTTCAAATAATCGTAGAGCTGGCTTATTTCATGGAACACTTTCAATTCTTCATCTATTATGAGGGATAGCTTTGCTGGGTACAGTAGTCTAGGTTGAAAACTATACTTCGTTAGGCCCTGAAGAGCATTATTCCAAACCCTTCTGGCTTTCATGGCTTCTAATGAGAAGTCTGAGGTAAGTCTGATAGGTTTGCATTTATAGGTGATGAGTTTTTTCTCTCTTGCTGTCTTGAGTACTTTCTTTTTACTTTCTATGTTTGGCATCTTAATTACAATATGTCTTGGAGAATTCCTCCTCAGATCCTGTCTGCTAGGAGTCCTGTGGGCCCCTTGTATATGGACCAGACTTCCTCTTGTAAGATAGGGGAAGTTTTCATGAATAATTCTGTTGAAAATATTTTCTATGCCTTTGGCCTGGGATTCTTCTCCCTCTGGAATCCCCATGATTCTAATATTGGACCTCTTTATGGTATCCCATAGATCCCTCATATTTTGTTCACATGATTTCATAAATTTATTGAAATCTATGGAATCCTTATTAATTTCTTCTGTCTTGTCTTTGAGGTCTGAGAATCTGTCCTCCAGGTTGTCAACTCTGGGACTGATGGATTCAAAGGAGATTTTTAAGATCTCCATTTCATTTTTGGTTTCTGTTATATTTTTGTTCATATTCTCCAATTCTTTGGTGAGTTCTAATTTCCAATCTAGTTTTGTTTTTACTTACCTTAGTGGTATCTGTGGTTACAGGAGTGCCAGTCCTTCTGGGTTGCTGTCAGGTATGTAATATAGTGTAGAGGTCAGAGTTCTTCTCTGTCTGTGGACTCCGCTGTGTCTTGTTACTGAGACTCAGGGGTGTTCAGGGTTTATCTAATTGCTCCTCTTTCCCCTTGGAATCCCCACTAGTTGGGTTCTTGAGATCCCCTATTATCTCCCTGGCAAATGCTGGCAGGTGCCTGACAGTGATCTATTGGTCTCTAGCTAGGGTTGGACCCAGGCCCTCTGGGGAGTGCTGTTCAGAATGCCCCACCCCAATGGAGTAATTACCAGGTTTGAACAAAAACAGAGATGTTTCCTGTCTGGGGTGTCCTGCCCCCAGGCAGGATCAGATCTTTACCTGACTGGATCCCCCTGTACCTGCTATGGTTATCAAGTCCTTATTTCTGGTAAAAGAATGAAATCTATGGTCTCTCTATTACTTTTCCTTCCCTGTATGCTCTAGCATTCCTATACCTGCACCATCTTCCATGGAGTCTCTTTGAAAAGCTATCAATCATTATTGAATCAAATTTGGGGAAATATTATTCATTACTCAGAAATCTCTTCTACTGTACTCTCTCCTCTTCTTTGGACATTCCTATACTGCATATATGTGCACTCAGGCCCAGCAGCTGGTCCAAGTGAACCTTTTATGGACTGCCATTAGTGTGTGGCTCCATCAGCTGCTTGCTGCAGGTAAGCTGATCTTGGCTGAAACCATGGGCTCACTTGCTTCAGGTTTCTGGGTGGAAGTGTGTCCTCTGATCTCACTTCTATAAAGAGCTCAAGGAAAGTCTTATCTTCAAGTTATTTCCCACCTCTCCCCACTTGCAAGCCCATCCTGATCACCACTTGCATTTTAAATATAAATTGGTTCCTCCAGGTGGAGCTTTGAGCAGTGGCTTGTGGTGTCAGGAGTCAGGACATCTCCAGTTCTCTGCCTCTGCTGGCACGTGGGTGGCAGCAATAGCTTCAGGAGGTGGAGAATGAGAGCTTTCTAACAATGGAGGACTTCCTGGTTCAATCATCCTGAGCACATAGAGGAAATGGGATGGCTGGAGCTTCTTGCTCCTAAAGACTGATTAGTAGCTGAGTGTCATGGCCCACCCCAGTAATCTCAGAACATGGAGGCACAGGCTAAGGCAGGAAGATCTTGAATTGAAGGTGAGCCTGGGCAATATAGCAAGGCCCTTTCTCAAAACAAACAAACAAACAAACAAAACAAGATATACAGGATACCTTGCCACAAGGACTAATACAGACAGCCCACAGAGGAGGATATACAACTGATCAGGGATGGGGAGGGGGGGAATTGGGGAATTCGGGATAACAACGCATGGTTTGCCCACTAAATAATGTAACACATTATGGACAATAAATATATATTAAAAAAAAAAAAAAGAAAACAAAACACACACACACACACACAAAAAAAAACCCACAGCACAAATAAAGAAAAAAATCTGTCAGTGCCCATTGCACCACCAAAGACCATCTGTGCTTACAGAAAGGGTCTCAACCCCAAGGACTGTCTCATGCTTACATTGTGTGTGTGTGTGTGGTGGGGGGCTCACCCCCAAGGACTGTTTCATGCTTACAGTGTGTGTAGGGGGAATCTCATCCCCAAGGACTATATCATGCTTACATAGTGTGTGTGTGGTGGGGAGCTCACCCCCAAGGACTGTCTCATATTTACAGTATAGGGGGCTCACCCCCAAGGACTGTCTGATGCTTACAGTGCGTGGGGGGTCTCACCTCCAAGGACTGTCTGATGCTTACAGTGCGTGGGGGGGTCTCACCCCCAAGGACTGTCTCATGGTTACAGTGTGTGTGTGGGTCTCACCCCTAAGGACTGTCTCATACAGTGTGTGTGTGGGGGGTCTCACCCCCAAGAACTGTCTCATGCTTGCAGTGTGTATGTGGGGGGGTCTCTCCCCCAAGGACTGTCTCATGCTTACAGTCAAATCTGGTTCTAGTTTCTTCCTCTGCACTGTGTCTAAAGTGAAAACACAGGTTTATAGAACCTGGGGGACATTTTATTTCCCTTCATCTAAAAAGAAGTGACACCCTGCAGCTGGCTGTTTCCTGTGCCTGCAGCGATGCCCCTGGCAGCACGGAGGTGCTCCTGGAACCTTCGCTTAGGCGCCAGTTCAATTTGAGCATGTGGTACAGATTGCTTTTTATACCTCTGCTTTGGCTAGAATAGATATTTTAGGTGGCACACAGTTTAAATGTAGCTTTTAATTTAACATGTGCCTATAAATAAATTGGCTTCTCTTATTCTCAGTTTTGTAGAGGACAGGGCTGTAAATATCCATGAAGGAAGAGGACATTCAGTTTGCAGAAATTGGTTACCACCTAATCCTTGCCAGTTTGCATCTGTCTGTTGCACTAAGCCAACAGATAGAAAAACACAATTATTCCTTTATTTGTGCTGCTGAGAATTTACCAACAACATATGAATAGCTCCATAGAAGCAAGGGAAAGCACCTCAAATCAGGACATTTCCATTTGACTTCAGTTAGCTCACCTTAGGAGCCAGGTTTGAATAGTTACTCAGTAAATGCAAGACTCATGTTCCAAAAAAGAGCAGCTGCCAGTGACGTCATGCAGGTTCAGAATGATCTGCAGGATTCCAGTGCTCAAGCCATACTTATGGCGTTATCTTGAGAAGAGTCTTCTTTATAGGATGTATATTTACCCGACCTTGACCTCACGTTTCTTTCTGTGTATTTTCTTTTCATCCCATCCAGTTCACAGATGTGGCTTCTCTGGTCCTTGCTGCTGTGACAGTCTGTCTCTTTGAGGCCCCTAAAACAATGAGATAAATGCTGCATGAATGTGCTGCATGGTTCTCCTCCATGTTTTCTGAATTCATACATAAACATTCTTGGAATGACACACCATTGAATCTTTCTATGGTGTATCTAATATACACTTGAGCATTTGAACAAACCAGCAGTTATGATAATTTTAATGGGAGATTCCTGTTCTGTTTTGCATAAGTGATGAATTTAAAATTGATTGTGTCTTTGAATGCGAATCCTCAGAGAATAAAGATTGGATTCCTTGATGCTTTATGGTCTGTCTCTGAATATTTTGATTTGAATATTTCATTTTACATTACTCTATTTACCAGAGTATTTGAAAAGGAACAATGTTTTGCCCCCAGCTATATAATTAACCTAATCTGATTACTGTGCTTTTCTAATAGAAAATAGACTATGTCAGCAAACTTTTAAGTATGATGGAGTTTAAATCCATTATCCTACTAGCTAAATAGTATTTATGGCAATAAATATATATATATAGGCTTATAGATATTACTCAGAATAATGCCATTGTACCTAGTATTTGAATTTTGCTATTATTGGGAGATATTTGGGCTGATTAACTTCCTTCTATTTCGTTTGTGTAATTGTCATTTTGTTTAATTATCAAACCCCAGGTTTCTTATTTCTCTTAAAAACTTCCTTTTCAATATTACTTTTTTGTTTATTAAAATGTTGTAGTAGTTTGGCAGAATTATACTTGTACCAAGAAAAATACTGGTCACAATGAAGTTGGCTTTTTAAATATCATTAATTTGTCTTATAAGTTAAGGTTTATATGTCCTCTTTTTAAAAGGAAGGATCTGGGGTTCTGAAAATGTAAGAAAATTTTCAATTTGGTTACTTGACTAAATAGCAGAACTGGGGCCTGGACCTTCACCTTTCACCCCTTTTGAACTTTTAATTGTTGATAATCTTAAACATATACTTTCTGATTTCTTTGTAGGTTTTAGGCCTCTATCCATGGAATATCTGGCATAGATTGTCTCCCATTCTGATGGTGGTCTATTGGCTTTGAGTATGGTCTGTTTGTCTGTACACAAGATTTTTAGCTTAATAAGATCCCATTGGTTGAGTAATTGTTGCACTTCCTGTGCTACTAGAGGTTTGTTCAGGAAGTTTTTACCTATTTCTATCTTGTGTAGAGTTCCCCTTATTTTTTCTTCAAGGGTATTCAGATTTTCAGGTCTTATGTTGAAGTCTTTTAACCATTTAGAGTTGAGTTTTATACACGGTGAGAGAAGTGGATCTAGTTTCATTTTTTTACATATGTTTAGCCAATTTTTCCATCACCATTTGTTGAAGATGTTATCTTTTAACTAGTTGATGTTGTTGACACCTTTGTTGAATATGAAGTAACTATAGTTGCTTAAGCTTAGGGCAGGGTCTTCAATTATGTTTCATTGCTCTGTCTGTCTGTTTTTATGCCAGTACCACGCTGTTTTTATTACTGTGGCTTTGTAGTATATCTTTAGATTGGGTATGGTGACACCTCCTGAGGAGCTTCTGTTACTCAGGATAGTTTTGGATATCTGAGGCCTTTTCCCCTTCCAAATAAATATGGAGATTATTTTTTTTCTGTGTCTGCAAAGAATGAAACTGATATTATTATTGGGATTGCATTGAATCCATTTATAGCTTTTAGAAGTATTGCCTTTTTCACAATATTAATTTTACGGATTCAGGAGCATGGGTGATGTTTCCATCTTTTCACATCTTCCTCGATTTCCTTCTTGAGTGTCTTTATATTTTAATTTTTCACATCCTTGGTTAGTGTTATTCCAAGGTATTTGATATTTTTTTTTTGAGGCTATTGAAAATGGGACTGTTTTACTGTTTTCTTTTTCTGTATGCCTGTCATTTGCATACAGGAAGACTGTTGATTTTTATGTGCTAATTTTGTATCCTGCCACTTTGCTGAAGGAATTTATCAGCTTCAGTAATTTAATGGTACTGTCCTTTGTGTGTATTATGTATAGGATAATGTCATCCACAAAAAGGAATAGTTTCATTTCTTCCTTTCCAATTTCTATCCCTTCAATACTTTTTTCCTTATTATTGCTTGAGCTAGGACTTCAAGCACTATGTTGAAGAGCAATGGTGAGAGTGGACACCCCTGTCTTGCTCCAAATTTTAGTGGAAACTCATTAAGTCTTTCCCCATTGAGTATGATTTAGGCATTAGGAGTTTTGTATATGGCCTTTATTATGTTGAAGTATTAGCTCCATATGCCAATTCTCTCCAGTGTTTTGGTCACAAAGTGATGTTAAATTTTGTCAAAGGCCTTCTCTGCATTGATTGAGATGACCATGAGGTTCTTATGTTTGAGTTTATTAATGTGGTGGATTATGTTAATCGGTTTCTATATGTTGAACCAACCCTGCATTCCTGGGATGAAACCAACCTGGTCAAGGTGGATAACACTTTTAATGTGTTGTTGGATTCGGTTTGTGAGGATTTTATTCAGAAATTTTTGCATCTAAGTTCATTAGGGATGTAGGTCTATAGTTTTCCTTTATTGTTATACCTTTGTCTGGTTTGGTATTAGGGTAATGGTAGATACGTAGAAGGAGTTTGGAAGCATTCCCTGTTCTCCAATTTCCTGAAAGAGCTTCAGAAAGAATGGTTTCATTTTTGTGATGAAGGTTTGGTAGAATTAGCCTGAGAATCCATCAGGTCCTTGACTTTTCCTTTTGAGGAGGTTTTTAAATTACATTTTCAAACTCAATGGGTGTAATAGGTTTATTTAGGAGCTTTATCTGTTGTTGGCTTAGTTTTGGTAGGTTGTAGGTGTCCAGGAATTCATCCATTTCTTGAAGGTTCTCCAGTTTTGTGGTGTAGAGGTTTTAGAAGTATGTCCTGATGATTCTTCCAATTTCATTGGTGTCTGTTTTGATCTCTCCCTTTTCATTTCTGATTTTGTTGATTTGGGATTTTTCTGTTTTCTATTTGGTTAGATTGGCCAGGACTTGGTCAATCTTGTTTAGTTTTTCAAAGAACCAGCTCACTGTTTCATTGATTTTTTAAAATCATTTTCTTAGTTTCCAATTCATTGGTCTCTGCTCTGATCTTAATTATTTCTTGTCATCTTGTGTCCCCTAGGGTTGGATTGGTCTAATTTTTCCAATGTCTTGGGTGCCCAGGCTGGTCAGAAGCAAAGTGGGAGCTTGCTTACCTGGCCTGGGACTGGGGGTCAGTGGGTGCAGTTGTGGTGCACAGGGCTGGTGGCAAGCCAAGGCTCTGCTCCTTCACCTGGCCTTGCCTGGGTCAGGGGCTGAATGGCTTTTTTTTTAATTGTCCATAATGAGTTACATTGTTTAGTGGGCCAACAATGAGTTGTTATCCCCAATTCCTCCTTGCCCCCCTTCCCCATACCCAGTCAGCTGGATATCCTCCTCCATGAGCCGTCTGTATCAGTCTTTGTGGTAGGGGAGTCTTCAGCCGGGTTATCATGACCCAAGTGTGTTGTTACTGAGGGTTGCCAAGTCTCTGATATTCTTCCCCACCACGGCTCTCACAATCTTTCTGCCCCCTCTTCTGCTCAGTTCCCTGAGTCGTGGTGGGTGAGTATTAAGGCTGCTTTAGTGTTGTGAGCTTAGGGTTTTTTGTGTTGAGATTCGTTGGTTTCTGTCTCACTGGCTTATCCTTTGTTGATTGAATGACTATGGCTGTGGGTCCCTTGTTCATCCCATCATTCTCTGCGGGGTTCCATATGGATCCTCCACCGTATGACTGTGGTGGCTCATCTCTTGCCAGGATCTCAGCTTTCTGCCTGCGGTAGGTTGGTAAGGTTATATGGGCCACAGCTCTCTCGCTGTATCCTGAAAAATACAAACACAATCTCCATCGGAGAATGAGATCAGTATCGGTTAACAAATATACACCATTCTGGATTACCTAGCTTCTATTTTTAGTAGCCTCCCCAGCAGTCGCTCACATAGTGCATCTTTTCTTGAGAGCCCAAGAGTATGGGATCTGGTGCATATTGCCCTGAATCCCCAGTTCCAATCAAGGGTTCCCTCTCACTGAGTGGAATATTTGGCCAAATTTAATAGCTGTTGATTGTCTCCCCCATGCCCAGGCTCCTCCATTGCACAAGTGCTCCTTTCTTGGTTTGCTTTTCTCTCCCAGTAGGAGGTGTGGTCAGCCTACTCATGGCTGCAGACTGTGTTTCATGCCAGTGGTCTGTTTACTGCAGCTGTCATTGTTCATCTTCCCCTGGCAGCTTGTGTAGTGCCTTCCAGCACTGCACTAACTGACATCTGGGGGCTGGTTACCCTGAATGGCTATTTTTAAAGATATTTTAAAACCACTCTCTAGTTAAGCCAGTAGCCCAATAGATGGTTCACTTTATTTATTTTATTTTTTCTTTTAAAGACTTATTCTTAAATTTTTCCTTTTACTTTCATAATTACATAAAATATTTATTGCTACAAAGTTAAATCTATACAATAAGCTATTTCCAGAGAATTCTGGTTATTGTTTCTGTCCCCTCTAACCTGTTGTCTGTTCCTTTCCTCCACATCTCCCACTCTCTTGGGTGTTTTGTGTTACTGACTGCTGGGAATTAAACTAAGGGCCTTGCACATGTTCACATTTTTATTTCTAAATTCCAAGAAATAGTACACATATTCCATGTATGTATGCATTCTGCAGTCTTAGCTCTTGGTTTTGTAATGTAGTAATATATCCTTATAAGCAGACTATCACGGTGTGTGGAGACATTTCTGATTACTTTTTAATAGCTGCATAGGACTCTGTCATAGTCAGCCACACGTCGCTGGAATGAATCTCCTAACCAGGCACAATTTGGGGGAGGAAAATATTTATTGAACAGATCCAGGGGAAGTTAAGGAAAAAGGCTGGCCCCCTTCATAGATCCAAGCAGAGACAGAGACAGAAGCCCACCAGCACCTTAAGCAAGCAAGCACACTCCAAATCAGCAAACAAGAGGAACTCCAGGCTTGAGCTCAGACTGCTTTTTGCATAAGTATAGCTAGAATTCCAGACCCACCCCATAAATACCTTAGGGCTGAACCCTAGGATCTGGCCAAGGTGACATATCTCCTCCAGCCACAACTGGCTGGAGACAATTTACAATTATAATAAACTTTTGAATCTATTGGGGGACATTATTCAAACTACCACAGACTCCTATGTATGAGGGATGTGAATCTTTGCCTCTGATATGTCCGTTACATATCTCCTTCTCCTCCTACTCATTATTTGGATGTTTGATTTGCTTCCAGTGTTGTTGCTGTTTTTCTTTCTTTCTTTTTTTTGTGTGTAGCTTATCTTTGGGGTTTCAGTTATTGGAAATATCTCTCAACTTCAAGTTCTAGAGAGAGCCTATATTTTCTTCTAATATACACATGATCTTCCTTCCTCCACCCCTTCTTCTCTCCCTTTTTCCCCCTTTTCTTTCCCTTTATCATTCTCCTCCTTTCTCTCCTCTCATTTACATTTTTGTTCTATTTGGAAATAATCTTGATGTAACTGGCAAGAGACAGGTAAATATTTTGTCTTTTCTGTATAGCATATGGCTATATCAGTGTCAAGTATTAAGCATACACTTTCTCACAATGTTTTTAAATAACCCCTTAATCATACTATAGTAGTTTGAATGTGAATGTGTATCTCCCATAGCCTGAAGTACTTTTGATTAAGCTTGCAACTTGAGTCTCCAGCAGGCAAAGACCTGCTAAAGGAGGTGTCACTGGGGGCAGGTTTTGTAGTCCATCCAGCATTCAGGTGTGTTCAGAGCAGTTGACAGAACGCTGTTCGTGCTTGCTAGCTATTGTTTTTTTTGTTACATTCTCTCTGCTGTGGATGCTGAAATGAGTCAGCTTCTTCTACCCTGGTGGAACTTCTTCTGGATTCTGTAAGCCTAAAATAAATCCTTTCCTCCCTTAAGCTGCTTCTGGTCTTGTGTTTGTCGCAGCAACAAGAACATAGTTTCAACATATATACTAAATATCATAAACAAATGCAGCTGATTCTGTTCCAGTGGTCTGTCAGTTCAAGGCTGTACCATCCTATTTTACTCATAGAAAATTTATAAGATATTTTAGTATCCTGTAGGGCTAGCTTTCCTCCTTCCTTAAAAAAAAAAGACTCTTTATCAATTCTTCCTTGGTTGTTCTTCCAAATAAACCCTATTATCAATTTTCATGACTCCTAGGAACTAATGCATTCATTATTACATTAAATTTATAGATTACCTTGGAGAGGAGTGGCTTTTCTTTAAGGTTGATGCTCTCATCCAAGAATATGATGTATCCTTCTGTTTATTTCAACTTCTCTGGTCTTTCATGAACATAGCATCATCCTCTTCTTATGAGATTCACATATTTTTTTTTGTCAAGCTCAAAACCTACTTATTTGTGAATTTTGTAGATGTGGCCTTTCCTGCTAAATTCCAAGAGGATATTTTTGGTATGCATGCGCATTAATTTTCATATATGTTACAACCTGTTTCAAAGTTTTCTTCTTATTTATTACTTGTTCTACACATTTTTCCCACAAATATAACCGTAAGCTCTACAAATAAATATATTTTTCTTTTTAAAAAAATTTGTTATACATGTATATAATGTGCTCTGGTCTTATTTCCCCCATTTCTACCCTTCTTCTTTGTTAATCCCCATTTTCCTTTCATGCCTATTTAATCTGTTGAGTTAAATTAACATTACTTGCATGGATATCAGTGGACTGTTATTTACTGTGGAATGGGAGACTTAATAGAGACTACACCACCTATGAGCCTGAGTCCCTTCTCCAAGCAACCATTGGCCACTCTGGGAAGTATGAGGGCTCCTGTATCCATTGGTGGTGATCTATTCACTGGCTCAACCTTGTGCAGGAAACCATAGCTGCCATGGATTCATGAGTATAGTGGCCATGTTATATCCAGAAGATAGCATTTCTCAGCCCTCCTGCTCTTACATTCTTTTTTCCGTATTCCTTAAGGTTACATGAGGCTCGGAGGGGGTAGTTTAGATGTCTTATTTGAGACTGAGCATACATTAGTCATATATTCTCAGCAATTTTGCCAGCTATACATCTCAGTATTAACCACTGCCCATTGTAGTAAGAAACTTCTGGTCTTTTCATGGTGTGCTAAAGATCTCACAAGCTTTATTCATATATTTTTATAACTTTGTCTTTTCCTTAACTAAACAGACCAAATTCCTCTACCTTGTCTTCAGGCCTTGATGTTCTGTTCTCCCCGTTATCCATTCTATTGGGGAGGCTTTCCACTGGGCTTTTTATTTCACTTACTCTGTTTTTCATTCTAGCATCATCTCAGTGTATTTTTTTCTTTAATTCCACTTTCATCTCTTCAATTTTATTCATCTATTCATTTGTGTTCTCTTGGAATTCTTTTATTTCTTTGCACATATTTATCTTATTCTTTGAGTTCTTTGGAATTTCATAAGTGTGTGTTATCAGGGGTCATCACTCTGGAATTGGTAGGTTTCGGGGGGGAACATGTCATCTTGACTTTTCCTATTATTTAATTTTATGCTGAAGCATTCACATCACAGATGGATGTTTGAATTTATTTTTTTCTTTTTTAAATTCAGGACACCTTCCTTTTTTATTCAATGGAGGTATTTGCTATATCTAGGATGGACTGGTTTATAGGGTTGAAGTGACACCTTCTTCTGTTAGTCAGGTGCTCAGGGCACCAGGTTCTCTCCCCAGTCCTGTCCTTTGAGTAGAGCACTGTTTCATGTGAGTGGTCATTGGGCTGTCCTTGCAAGTGCCTTAACTGCTGAGCCATATTTCCAGCCTTACTACTTGCACGACTTGTAGCATTATCTTAGGAAAGACCAGGAAAAAGTGGTGATAGTCTGTTGTAAAATAATCACCACTGAGATGCTAATCATTTTAGGAATATGGAAACATTGATTGGCTATTGTGGATTTGTGAGGAGATAAAAAGATAAAGAAGGAAAAATCTCCATATATCAAGTATTTAGGACTTGGAAAATGGCTCAGCAGTTAAAGGCACTTCCTTGTAAAACATGCAGGCCCAAGTTCAATTTTTAAGCTATGCACATAAGCTAGATGCAAAAAAAATGATGAAAACATCTGGTGTTCATTTCCAGTGGCAAGAGTCATTGGTATGCCCTGCCCCGACAACTATAAATACACACCCACGCGCCCACTCCCCACACTCCCCACACACACAGTTAGGGCTAGAGATATGGCTAAGCAGTTAAGGTGCTTGCCTGCAAAGGCTAAGGACTCAAGTTGGATTCCCCAGTACCTACTTAAAGCTAGATGCACAAAGAAGCACATGCATCGGAAGTTTATTTGTAGCCACTGAAGGCCCTGGTGTGCTCAATCTCTCTGTCTTTCTTCTATCACTCTCCCTCTCTGCTTGCAAATGAATAAATGAATAAAATATATTTTTTAAATTATTTTAAAATCCAAGTAGTTAGCAGTGGATTGACATAGAGAAAGTTATAGAGGGGAACATGAATAGAAGGTAGAGTTATAGGAGCAAAAGAGAAAAAAAATGGCAAATGGGAGAATTTTTGTTAAAGATAGACTGACGAGTTAGTTGTGAAGACATGCTAACAGCTAATGTAGAATCACTGTCTCTCAGGATGCTAATACTCAGAGTTCCTACACTCCAAAGCAGATGATATCTGTGGGAGAGGAAGATGTAGAGGGAAAGAGTAAGGAGAAAGAGGAAAAAGAAAACAATAATGCAGAGAAAACAAAAACCAGATACAAACATACACACATATACAACCACAGTAAGCTATAGAGGGTAAGAGTTGGGGGGGGGATCTGGCCTGCTAATAGGTGTTGGGTACTGGCTAGATATAGGGGAGGGAGACAGAGAGAAGAGAGAGAGAGCTGGTGGAGATAGAGGATCTGTAACATGTCTGGCCTGATATGTGGCCCTTGACTGCACTTACTCAGCTATTGGAATGGTGACTCATCTGCCTTGGACAGGCATTTTCCTTTGTTTGTAGTCTTAGCTCTGTAGTCAGACCACCACACAGACTTGGAAATTGATATTTCTCTGCAGCTGAGTCTGTGGGTGCAGAAAGTTCTACATTGTTTTCTTTGCTGGTGGTTTTGGTCATTTCTCCTGAGTCTGGGACCCTGTGGTATCTGAGAGTGGGCCCTTTCTTATCCCAGAAGTTCCTTTCACTTCTTCATTTGCGTGTTTTATTCCTCTAGCTGACTTGTCCCGTCCAGCTGCAGGAGCGTGTCTCACACCCAAGGTTGAAGATCAGTAGACACAGTCGATACCTTTATTCCATACTTGGGATGGAAAAGTCTAATTATTCTTTGGTAATTAAGATTTTGAGAGTACCTGCTTGAGAGGCCTCCTGTTCTACTACAGGAGCTCTGCCTTCTTTGCATCTCCTAAACTCTGTCATAAAATCTTTCTAATCTTCACCCTCAATATAAGAACGATGCTGATGTTGAGGTTCATATGCTGGAAATGATTGTTTTCTCTCATCTTAGGTTATGGCTAACTTCCCTCAATTCCTAGTCTACTCTTTTTCAAGTGAAAGAAGGCTGGATTTTTCGTCTCCTTTTGCTGCATCCATGGAAATCATATGATTTGCCCACCCCTGACTAATAACATTATTTATTTCATATTTATTTCTAATGCTAAATCAGTCTTGTATTTCTGCATTTCTCAGATAAAGTTATTTTAATTAACTTTTGTCTTCTTGAACCTGAAGTCTGACATAGATTCATGCACAGCAGACAAGGCCTTTGTCTAATTCATATCTCCAGAGCCTATAGTCATCTTAAATATTCATTTATTGCCAGAATGTTGAGTGGATTTCCTTCATTTTAGGATAATAATTATATTTAAAAATAAAGAATGATGCATATTTCTAAGAAACTAAGCAATACAGAAAAGTAACAGGAGCAAAACAGTCCCCAGAACTGTACCATCCAGAAATAATCAACTTAATATGATGTAGCCATAAATTCAGAGAGCTCTTGATTATATAGTGATAAAAGATGTAAGTTATGAAGTAATAACACTGTGTGTGGGTAATTTGAGGTTTTTGTTGTTATTTGAAACATGGTCTCTTGTATCCCAGGCTGGCCTTGAAATTTTGATCATCCTGTTCCTGCTTCCCAAGTGCTAGGAGTACAGACAGACATGCCACCATGCCTTGCTACTGAGTGTGTTTAAAGAAACTCTATTAAAGCTGGCGAGAGGGCTAAGAAGTTAAGTGTGCTTCCTGTACAAGCATGATTGCCAGTGGGGTTGAGACTGCCTGAGATCAAATCTCCAGATCCCATGTAAACAGCTGGGCATGGCCATCCCTATAAATCCCCTCTGCTGAGAATCAACAGAGCCCAGCAACCTCTGGGATCAGTAAAAGGAGACTCTGGCTTAAAACAAGAGCAGGTGGAAGAGTGATGGAGCAAGACCCCTCCATTCCACTCTAACCACCCAGGAGAAAAACCTCCAGTGCAGGCAAGAACATGGGATTCCACAAAGATACATATATGTGTACACACACACACACACACACACACACACACACACACACACAAAGGAATCTTTATTAACATTAATAGGTTGAGCAGTGTTATGT
The DNA here is from genome assembly GCA_004024765.1 of Zapus hudsonius. Lineage (NCBI taxonomy): Eukaryota > Metazoa > Chordata > Mammalia > Rodentia > Dipodidae > Zapus > Zapus hudsonius. Next base: position 59,666 of record PVHP010003304.1, read on the forward strand.
TTTTTCCTTCCTTTCTTTCCTTCTTTCTTCTTCCTTCCCTCCCTTTTTCCTTCATTTTTTTTTTCAGTATTGAAGATTGAACTCAGGTCGTCACATTTGCTAAGCACATGCTCTCTACCACTGAGCTGCACCCCAAGTTCCTGTTTATGCTTTAAGCAATTGTTTATTTGCAATTAATGAAAGAAGTAAAGCTAAAGTTGATTCTAAACTCCAGATTGAAGCTCAATCATCACCATTGACTTCTGGAGTTATATTTCCATAGAAATCCTCTTCATTGTAGGTTTTCACAGGCCTCTCTTCCTCTTTCCTCAGAATGACTGTGGAAACTGCATACTTCCTCCCATGCCATTATTTTGACTTTCACACATGTCTGTACTGTTCCTGGCTGTTTCTAAATTATTTACGAGATTTGCGATGGTAGGATTTTCATTCTCACTTTGTAATTGGTTTCCTTAGTTCTGTCTCCAGTCTCCTTTTCATCCTGGGCTCATCTTTTATCACTTTGAATTTTTCTTTTCTGAATTTATATTCTTATTTGCTTCCTGGGCTTCATGAAGTCCTTATGGGGAGCTTGTCTCTTGGTGCTTTCTTCCCTTTTGAGAGCTTTGTTTTCACACTTCTGCTTGTTTCCCTGCCTCAGATCTGTTGTGTGTTTGCACACGCATCCTGCCAACACTTTGTCCTGCTTACAAGGGATGGAGTTATTCCCTTTCTGTGATCCTGAATGGCTGTGGTCTGTGTGAATGCTTTGTGACAGCCTTTGTCCTCATGGGGATCAGTTTGTCCCTGTCAGCGGCTTGCTTCTAGACATGGATTCTGCTATTGCAGATTGTCTAACCAAAGATACCCTCTTGCCATAGCCTGGATCCTTATGTTCTGAAACTCTTTGAAATATCCTCTTGGCTGAGCCAGTGGTGGGTCCCCCAACCACAAGCATCTCTTCCCTCTCAGCCTGGACCCTTTCTTTCTTGGTTGAGCTCCTGACACATGTGTGAGATTTTATGCCAAAGAGATTTTTTTCAAATTGCTTAGTGCTACCTGTGGCCACCTTAGATCCTCTACACCAGGCTTGAAAGCAATGGTGTGCGGTACCCAGATTCTGTCTGCTCATGATTGCATGGCTGTGAGGGTAGGGAAGCTTCCCATACCCTCTGAGGCTCCTTTCCTCCACTGATTTCTATTCCTGGTGCACCTTCCTTGTTCATGCACAAACATGCCACCTCTTCCTTCCTGTATCTGGTTGCTGCCAGTGAAGCTCTTAAGATATTTGTCTTGTCTACACTAGGATTCAGGGGCTCCATGGTCTGTGAGATGGTTTGGATAAGTGGCCTTCAGAGAGAGGCTAGTGAGAAGTTAGATAATTAGGGGTGGTGCTTTTGAAGGGGATGTTTAGACTTCAGTCCTTGATTTGTTGGTATTTGGTTTGTAATAGGCTCTTTATTGTAACTTAGGCTGGCCTTGAACTTGTGATCTTTCTGCCTCAAGTAGGTTTGAATGACCATGCCTGCTGCCCTTGTTTCCTGACCACCATGAAGTGAATCACTTCCTCCACTCTGTACTCCTGCCATAACATGCTTTCTTAGCCTAGGCCCTAAACCAATAGGGCCAACACACTATGGGCTAAAACTATAAGCCAAAATAATCCTTTCCTCCACAAAGTTAATTATCTGAGTTATTTTGCACAGTGGTAAGGCTGACCAACATAGTCACTATCATCTAGAAGCAGACCTCAGGAGCACTGAGGATTGGCTTCTAGTCCTGTGTGTCTTTTGTCACATTCAGTCATATACCCAAGTCCTTGCAGTTACTGAGGGCTACTATGTACGTGGCATTATGCAATTGGTGTAGCATTTTATTTTTTAAAATCTCACAGCCAGGATGGGGAGATATCTCAGTCACTTCTTCCTTCAGTATCCACATAAATGCTGAACATGGTGGTGCACACATGTAATCTGAGCATGGGAAGTAGAGACGGGTGATCAGCTAGTCTAGCCTAATTGATGAGGTCCAGGACAACAAGATAACCCGTCTCAAATGAGAAGGACAATGTTCTTGAGGATGACACCTAAAGTTGTCCTCTGGCCACCACAAACATGCACACACATGTGTACATGCACTCACAAACCCATGTGCTCACACAGGAACACACGCCATATACATACATGTGAAAATCAATGAACAAGAAATAATACAGTCCTCCTATTTGATAGGCATTATTCAACAGTTTACATAGGTGATGAGACTAAGGCACTTAACCACCAAGAGCCATGGTCTTGATTCCATGCCTGTACCATGTGGCTTCCTCTGAAGAGAGGCGCTTGTTCTGAGACAGTGGGGATGACACTGTGACAGGTGCATGGGCCTTGTTAGTACAGGTACCGACACTGTCTGAGAATTGTCCTACAGCTATCACAATTATTTATTATTTATTCTCTCCTTAATGACTTCTGGGTATGCTTTCTTTCATTATAAATGTACACTGAACTGTAGGGGAGGCCAGTTTTTGCTCTATTCTCCTAGGGTTTTCAGCAAGGCTTGAAAATTAAATTGACATAGGACAGATTAACAGTACAGAGAAAAGCACACGAACTTACATGGTTTTATGTGACCCAAGAGCCTTGATAAAGAAACCAGAATTAAGAGAAGTGGCAAAACTCAAATGCTTTTATACCAAGATGAACAAAGAAATGCAGTTGTAGAAAAAATGTGGGGAAGTTAAAGGAAGATAATTGTTTTACTAAGACTGTATCAAATTCTCTTGTCTATGGCTCTCTGTGGAATAATGTTTTTATTCTCCTGGTACAGGGAGGACATCTTTCATACAAGAATTCTTATCTCTTGTTTTCAAGAAGAAAAGAGGAAATTAGAAAGCTTTGTTTAGGCCAGGGTGATATTGTATTTCTGTAATCCCACCAGTCAAGAGGCTCAGGCTGGGCAGTCCCTGTGAGTCCAAGGCCAGCCTGGGTTACATAGTGAGTTCCAGGCTAGCCTGGGATACAAAGTGAGAACTTGATTTAAAAAAAAAACCTGAGGTGACTGGAGAGATTGCTCGGTGGTTAAGTGCACTTTCTATCCAAGCATGAGGACCTGAATTGGCTTCAAGACACCACCTGCGATTGAATCTTCTGAAACCACATAAACAGCTGTGTGTGGTCATGCATGCCTACATAACCCCAGCCCTGCAAAGGGGAGCAGAGACCAGGGAATCACCTGGGTGGGTGAAAAGCCATAAGCTCCAGTATCAGTAAGAGACTCTTACTCAAATAAGAATGATCAGGAGAGCCACGGAACAGGACACCAGATGTTTTGTTCTAGCCGCTTGCAAGTGAGCACCCCTTCCCTGGCACAGTATAGCACATGGGGCACAAAAAGGGCACATACATCACACATGAATACCAAACTACATATATGCATATACACTAAAAATTATTTTTAAAGAAACAGGACTAGGGATCTATCTCAGCCACAAAGACCTTGCATAGCATGCACAAAGCCTTGGTTCAATTCCTACTACTACACATAATAAGAAAACCTTGTTCAGCAGAACAGAAGAAACTTTAACCTAAAAAGGCCAATATGCCAGAGCCGTCCATTTGGGAGTGTTGTTCTTTGAACCACTTCTCAGTCAGTCTAGGAATACTTCCCAAGATGTCCTGATGCCTCCCCAAGCCCTGCGCCTCTGTGGGACATTCACTCCCCTGGGTGGCTGTTGCAGTCTACTTTCTCTGTTGCTGTGCAGAAAGAACCCGAGCAAAAGCGGCTTGTGGAGGAATGGGTTTATTAGGCTTATGGACTCGAGGGGAGACTCCATCCTGGCAGGTAAGATGATGGCATGAGCAGAGGGGTGGACATCACCTCTGCCACAGCGCTGCAAACAGCGGCAAGAAGGTGTGCCAAACTCTGGCAAGGGGAAGCTGGCTTATAACCCCATAAGCCTGCCCCCAACAACACAGCTCCAGTGAGGTTGTGAAACCCAAACTGCCATCAGCTGAGGATCAATTGCTCAGAACACATACATTTGTTTGTGGGGGACATCTGATCAAACCGTGACAGTTGCCTTCAAGGGCGCTGAGAAATAATCAGTGGTCAGATGAGGTGAGGAGATGCCCCAGTGTCACCCAGTTGGTGAGGCAGTCATCTGGCTTCCACAGCAGGTCCTTGGTGGCCAGGCTTGCTCAGTGATACTGCTCAGTTCTGTGCTTTGCCTGGTCTTGTGACCAGTCATTTAATGGAAATGTTAAAACAAGAATTAAGAGGGTCCAGATTCCTATTGGGGGGCAACAGTGGAGCTTGGAATGAATGGATAGGCATTTTAGGGTAAGAAATAAATTTTTCAATTGTTCATCTTCCAAAACACTCATAGATGTATATAAAATATATTTATTGCAGGGACATAAACACAATTATTTACTCCAGCATTCAAGAGGCTGAAACAGGAGGATTTCAACTTTGAAGAAAGCCCAAATTGTATAGTGAGACCCTGCCTCAAAAAACAAAACAACAAAAAATCAGGGGCATTGTAACCCAACATATCCTTTCTTATCTAAAACAAAAACAAAAAATAAAGTAAAATCTTCTTCATTGCTTTTCTAAGTTCAGGTTACTGTGACAAAATGCCAGACTGGATGACTTAATAAAAAATAAAACTTCTCATAAAGTTCTAGAGGTAGGAAGTCTGAAAACAACATGCCACACAGTTAGGTTCTAGTGAGAATTTAGTGTGGCCAGGGGGCCTTTCTAAGGTTCCAGTAGGGGGAGGGAGAGTGGTGAAGTCAGCCTTCTTGTTGTTGTGACAAAGAACCTGACCAAAGCAGTTTGTGGAGAAATGGGTTTATTTTGGCTTACAGACTCAAAGGGAAACTCTATGGCATTAGCAGAGGGGTGGACATCACCTCCTGGCCAAAATCAAGTGGACAACAGCAGGAGGAGAGTGTGCCAAACACTGGCAAGGGGAAGCTGGCTATAAACCCCATTATCCTGCCCCCAACAACACAGCTCTAACAAGGTTCCAAACCCAAACTGCCATTAGCTGGGGATCAAGTATTCAGAACACATTTGTTTTTTTGGTTGGGTCACCTGGATGAAACCATCACAGGGAGGAACAGAGAGGCATCTTCCAATCTTCCATCCTCTTCTTATAACCACAGAGTTGTATCAGCTATCAGGTTTTACCTTATAATCCTATTAACTTTAATTACTTCCTAAAACCCTTTGTCTTCAATCCTTCCCATTAAGGGTTTGGGCTTAAGCATATGCATTTCAGGGGTTATAATAAGACTATAGAAATGGGGAAGATTTTTTTCTCTTAATGCCCTCCATTTATATTTTTGGGTGTTTAATGAGAATGGTCTTGGCACAGTGGTGCATATATCTGTAATCCTAGCACTCAAGAGGCTGAGATAGGACAATTATGAGTTTGAGGCCAGCTCAGTCCACAGAGTAGTTGGCTTGGGCTACATAGCACTGCCCTGTCCCATACTCCAAAGAAAATACTTGTATGAGTGATCAGCATGTTTGGATTATTTAATTTCAGTTATTTTATGTTAACTTATAAGTAACATATGTATAACTTTTAAAACTAATCTAAAAAACTTGGCTTTTTAGATTTTGATTCTGTCTGATTACGTAACTGTCAGTGTTTTCTTTTGTATAAAAGAAAGACTGGGGTAGCCTATATGGTGTTAGTGGAGATGTATATTTGAAAGCAATGTTCTGATTTAGTTACAGAAAGCTAGGGAGAAACACTTCTTTAAACAGTTGGATTCCTGGCAAATGAAGTTGAAAATAGAATACTTATGATTTTTTGTAGGTCTTAGGTTGCTTGATATAACTTGCTTTTGGGAAAAATATAAGAAGAAAATTCAAAATTCTGGCATGGTGTGAGTGGAAAGAGAAGTTCATCTTTTTAGAAATTAATTCTCAATTAGAAGGAAGTTATTGTCTTGTGACATCCCAAACTTGTCATGTGCAGCTTCTCCTCTGTGAATGTGATCTCACATCTTGGCACCTTCAGTCTTCAGTCAAACAGGATCTCCTTTGATATTCATGTGCATGGGCCTGCCCCCTCCTCATGCCTCATCTGTAGGAAACAGCATGCTGGATCCTTCTCTCTCATCCCAAGCATCCTACACTGGGTACTGGACACTGTCTCCATTACTCTGACTGTCTCTGCTGAGTGCTTAGACTCCACTGAGCACTGTGTCTCCCATGATGGACCTGTCCCCATGTACATGCCCCAGTCTGTCACTGCCCCCATCCTCAAAGAACACAAACTTGCAGGGGACCACTCCACGGCCACACGGGCACACTTCCCAGGTTCCCATTACCATTATATTCCCAGTCCAACTGTCACTTCTGGTTTACTTCACAGTAGCATTCAAAACATCCTTTCCACATGGTTTCCAGATCAGGACAGCCTCATCATCTAAGATGGTTAACCTTGGCTGTCAACTTGACAGGCTTTAGAATCACCATGGAAGCAAATCTCTGGGCATACCTGTGATGGAGGTTAATTTAGGTAGGAGGGCCTACCCTAAATGTGGGTGGTATCATTCCACAGGCTGGACTGTATAAGAAGGAGTAAGCTGAGCACCATCATTCCTCTCTCTCTGCTTCATGAGTGTGAACTGAATATGACTGGCTGCTTCATGTTCCTGCCACTATGCCTTTCCCACCATGATAAACTATATCCCCTCACAGTGGAAGACAAAATAAACCCTTTACCCTTAAATTGCTCTATGTCATATATTTTGTCACAGCAATGAGAAAAGTAACAGATAGACCATCATCCCTTCCTCATTGGCTACCTCTTCTCAGCCTGCTTTGCTGGCTCAGAGCCAATTTGGGATATTCTCTGTGCACATCATCTCCTCTCTAGTTATTTCTTTTACACATCTCCTAGAATCAGCACTTCTGCCAAAGAATTTTAGTAAGAATGTATCTATGCATTTTAAAATTATTTATGCATTCAAGCAGTCTTCGTAACTAGTAGTGTCCTAAGCATTTGTGATACATTGACAAATAAATTAATGACTTCTACCCTTAACAGGTTGCTATTCTGATGAATATATATTAATAAAACGAAAAAAAGCATAATATTATATGTTAGGCTGTTGTCTTGGTGTATTTTCTGTTACTGCAACAAGGTTCTGAAGACGAGGTAGCTGACTTAGTTCTGGGGGAAGACAAGAGCAGAGTTTGAGCATCTGCTGAACATCTGGCGATGGCCTCCTTGCACATCATCGCAGAGCACAGGAAATCACCTGATGACACAGATCAAGCTTGCCAGCTCTTCTGACAAAGCCATTGAGGCCACCAGGAAGTCTTACTCTCATGATTTTATCAAATCCTCACTGCCTCCCAAAGGCCCTACCTTCAAATACCATTAATGTGGGAATTTTGGGATCATGTTTTCACTCCATGAAGTTGTTGGGACATATTAAAATCCCAGCAAAGGTGATACATACTTAGGAAAAAGAAAAAGGTAGAATGTAGCTCAGATGGTGAGAGAACGATCCAGGGGAAAGTTGCCATCTTGTTTGCATTTTATTTTTCTCTTTTTTTATGGTGCTGGGGATAAAACCCAAGGCCTCACATGTGCTAGGCAAGCTCTGTCTCTGAGCCCTGAATGCCATTTTAAATTGAGTGCCCACAGCAAACATCATATAGCAGGTGACAGACATTTCGGCCAAACCGGGGAGTGGGGAGGTGAAGGAGCTGGCTGTGTGGATACCAGATTGGAGGGAATACTGCTTAGACTAGTAAGCTTCTGTGTTAGCCAGCTTTCTGTTACTATGAGAAAATACCCAAAATTAAAAGGAAGAAAGTTTTATTTTGTCTTACTGCCTTAGAGGTTTCAACTCATGGCCAAATGACCTAACTTCCACTGCTCCCTACCTCTTAAATCTCCATCACTTCCTAATATTGTGACAGGCTGAGGACCAAGCCTTTAACACGACACTAAACTACAGTACTCAACTATAAACTATAGTACGTTTTCCCCAATATACCCCTGGGGGGAGGGGTCAGGTCTGTGATCTCTGGTATCATCTGTGGTCCATGGACAACAAGGATGCTCAGCAGACAACTGGGTATCATGACAAACCACCCCTAATTCAGTGACAGCCTTCCATTACTGCGGCTTTTGAAATAAGTGACATGTTAATTTGGAGAATAAATGGTATCTAAACAAATAAACATAAAAACATGGAACATTCCAAGACAGAGTGTTCCAAAACTGATGAGCCATTCAAATAGTTCAAGGATTCCAAAACCATTTCTCCTTCTTGTGGGAAGCTCCCTATTTGCAACAGCTCTCTTTTCCACTTGCTGTGAAATGAGTTTGAATGGTTGGCAGGGGAAAAAGGATGTAATTATATTTGGCAGGCAGGACAGGGTTATAAATATGCCCATTTTGGAGCCATTGTGAAAGCTCTTGTCTCATTCATTTGAAAATCTAATATAAAGTCATCGAGCTTTTAATGGACTTAAGCTTCATCAACTTCCAGTGGAATTAATTTTCATTTGCTTTCAGCCTGCTACAGTGTAAGGAAACCAGAGATGACTTTAAACAATTGGAATCCGAACCTTCTGACTTACCAGCATCACTACTTACAAAAACACAATGAATGGTACCTGTGTAGCTCACAGCTCAAGGTTAAAAGACAGATGGATGATAAATATATTGTGGGTTTTTTTTGTCTTGGTACTGGTAATCAAATGAATTTTTAAAAATAGCTTTTATAATTTTTTCATTGTTTTCATGTCATTAGAAAAGAACCTTGCCCAAACTCATATCAGACAATTTTGATGAAGAGTGAAAATGTGCCACAAACATCAAGACATACAGAGGCATGGCAAAACGGACATATGCGTGCAGCCTAAATGTGCACTAAAACAAAGGTACCAGATAGCTTAATCCAGTCCAGCTATGATAACAAAATACCCAAGGCTGGGTAATTTATAAACCTTAGAAGCTGATTGCAGGGCTGGAGAGATTGCTCAGTGGTTAAGCCACTTGCCTCCAGTCCTAAGGACCTGAATTCAATTCCCCAGTACCCTAAGCCAGATGCACAAAGTGGCCCATGCATCTGGAGTTCATTTGTAGTGGCTGGAGTCCTGGCATGCCCATTCTCTCTCTCACTCTCTCTTGCTCTCTCTCTCTCTCTGTCTCTCTCTCTTTCTCTTTCTCTGTATTTCTTTTCTTACAAATAAATTACACACACACATACCCTTCAATACCACTGAGTATTAGAACCATTAAATATTGGATTCCAACAAGTGAACTGGGTTGGAAGGAGGGATTTGAACAATAGCACAAGTTTCCCAAATGCTGCTCCTGGCTGGTCGCTCATTGGATTGATACCAGTGCTTCTGCTGAGCCTAAGGCAATATGTGGAGACATACAATCAGGCTTAGCATTACAAAATTTTCAAACCACATCTACTTGCTAAGAATTTTTCTGTCAATGCTGTTATGCAAGAAAATTGCAAGAAAATTATAGAAAAGCAGATGGCGTGTAGAACAAAGTGCTGGTTATCTTAAGTTTTTTTGTTGTTACAGAATACCTTAAGGACACAGGAAAGGTATCTTTGCTTTAGAAAACAGTACTGAACATCTCTATCTATATCTGATAAATGACCACCTCTCAGTGCTTCAAGGAACCTAAATACTAACAGAGTTTTCCTTGAATTCTACTAAACAAAATTACCTTTATTTTTATTTTACAACAATTGTTATTTGAGTAGTAAGAAATGTAAAGAAAAAATCTTTTCAATAGCTCATCTTAGCACCTACAAAAGCCTCTATTGGTATTTTAAATAAAATGAGTGAAATAGTTAGAAAATTCAAACTGTGCAGAAAAATGCTACATAGAGAAGGCCTATTTGTTCCTGTTTTCCAATCCTGCTCCCTAAAACTCCCATTATAAACAGTATCTTGGCTTCTTGTATATAAAATATAATTATTTATCTATACATTTATTTACATACTAATTTTAATGGAAATAAAAATGGCATAGTCTATTCTGTAACTTGTTTCTTTGTTATAATAAATCATGGCAATTGTTCATACCAGCACATAGAGTTTCAACTCATTCTTCTTAACAGTCTCTCTCAGTATCTGGGATGTTGCCAGGAGTCCCTGCAGATCACAATCTTCAGATGGTCAAGTCCCTTAGAAAAGATGGCAGGACATTCCTGTATGGCCTATATAGCCCTCCCATACACTTTAAAATCATCTCTTATAACTTCTAATACAATGTAAATGTTAGAAATAGAGCTATTATATTATTTGCTTAGAAAATGACAAGGAAAGACCTGTGGATGTTCATTATAGATGCAGCTACCAGAGACCCCACTACGTAGTTCCTGAACAAGACGAGGTGAGCAGAGCTCTGCCGACAAGTGAGGACTGAGGCTCTATGACTTGGCTGTGGCCATAGCAGTGGCTCGGCGTAGTGCTCAGCACACCAATTTAAGTTTTGATTTTGGAACTGTCTAGAATTTTTGGTTCTGGGTATTTTCCTTTCATGGCTGGTTGCATGTGTGGATTTGCATCACCTGCAGATATGGGGGAGCCAACTCCATTCTATCTAAGCTCTTTAAGCCAGTGTTTTCCTACCGCAGTGATATCAGACCTCATATACTTCCATCCATCCTTTCCCCTCCAATTGGGCAACAGACTTCCTCCCTCCCTCCCTTCTCTCCTTCCCTCCTTCCTTCCTCCCTCCCTCCCTCCCTCCTTTCTTCTCTTCCTTCCTCCCTCTCTCCCTCTTTCCTCCTCTCCTTCCTTCCTTTCTCCCTCCCTCCTTTCTCCCATCTTAACCCACCCTAGCCTTGAACTAGAGATCTTTTTTTACTTCATTCTCTAGAGTGTTGGCATGTGACATCCTGACAGCTGAGTAGGAAATTTGTGAGTGCCTTATTACATCCTGGGTTGTAGGCTCGGCTCTAGGGATACGGTTAATACCTCTGTCAAAATACAGCTGGCTTTATTAAGCTTGCATTCTGATCAAGAAAAACTTATAACAAAGTAGTAAATGATGTTACTCATCACCAAGAGCACTAGAGAGTGCCAGGGGGCACAGGGTGGATTCCAGGGCTCATAGGTAGCCCAGAAAAGTCCTCCCTAAGAGACAACTTGAGAATGGCGTGTCCAGTCAGTTGGATATCTCCACTCAGAGGCTCCAGGCGGGAGGTCTAGGAGCTGTTGAAAGAATTGAGTTGAAAGAATAGTGAGAAGAAAGTGTGGGTACAACCTAGAGAGCCTGGGAGCAAGTGGTCAGGAGCCTGGGGAGGTCACTTGAGCCCTAGACATCATGGGGAAGACAGAAGCTGCTCCCACTGTCTGAGAATTCTGACTAGCAGAATTCCCAAGTATGGAAAATGGTTTTCAGCTTCTGTGACTGGAGTTCATTATGTACAAGCAGTGAGTGCAGGTTGAATCTCCCTTAGCCAAATGCTTGTAACCACAAGTATTACAGATTTTGAATTTTTGAATATTTACATGTACATAATGAGATACCTTGGGGGTAGGACTCCAAGTCTAGACACAAAATTCATTTATATTTCATATGCATATTATAAAGAGAGTGTGAATATAATTTTATATAGTGTTCTTAGTGTATCTGCACTTTACCTGAGACATGACATGTGAGCTCAAGGAGGCATTTTCCATTGTTGATACCATGTTGGTGATGAAAATGTTTCCAAGTGTTAGCATCTCAGATTCCAGATTTCAGATTTTATAATATATTTTATATTTTTACATTTGTTGTACATGTTTATAATGTTTTGTGATGATATTCACCCCTGTTAATTTCTGTTGCTCCCTTCACACTGAACCTCCTTCTTATTCCCAGGTAGTCCTACTTTCACTTTGATGTCTTGTTTTTTGTAATCTACTGAGTTTTATTAGGGTTGCTTGCATGAGTACAGCAGGGGGTGATTTCCTAGAGCACACAAAACTTACCAGTGGCTACACCACTGGGGAAAATGTCCCCCCTTCCCCCAGATTTTCAAATTAGAGTTGCTTACCCTATAGTATTCAAAACACTTGTATTGCATGTGCTAACAGTTTGTTTCCAATATTCTGTTGAACAGCAGTATACTGCTGCAAACTACATTGTACTTTGGTTGTTGTGATAATAATATGTAGTCTGTGGATTACTTTGGAGGTCATTGTACACTAACACTCCGGTTCATCCACGGAGCTGGGTGGACAGTGTCTTGGGACAGCGGTAGGCCGATGGGCATAGCTACCCAGGAGAACGTGACAGTGGACGGTTCTTGTTTATCATCTAGATAAAAGTTGTTTATATAGAGGAAAAGGCAGAGGCAGGGACATAGGCAGCAAGGGGATTGGTAGGGGCAGGGTAGTCTTTGGACGTCTCATGAGTGGATTGGCAGGGGCCAGTAGCCTATGGATGTCTAGTTTGCATATATAAGTTGCGGGGGTCTTTCTACTTGACTCTAGACATGTATAGAATGGTGATGGCTGCAGATGAACTGTAATTTTTATTGTCATGGTTTGTTATTACAGCTGGAGTGAGTGAATTGCCTGCTTATCTCAGGGCTTGGCTATGGCCTGCCTGGAGGGCTGGAGAGTCCAGGATATACTTGACATAATCAGAGTCTCAGACTTGTCTCAACTTCCTTAACAGAAGGAGACAGTCCAGGACACCTTCCAGTCTCAGCAAAACCCTATATCCTCCATGTCTCTTAGCAGGGTCCCACAATAATATATTTCTCTAAACACTAAGCAAATCTGACAGAAGTCTGCAAGAGCTGTGGACAACCCAATTCCACCAACAAGACATGGGATGATGGCTGACATCCTGGCAGGAGATGAACCACCTCTGGTCTATCATACAAGGCCCAAATGAAACCTTTGAGACCAATAACCATAGCAAGTGAGACAACTCGGGAAAGGTCAGTGGAGACAGACACCAAGAATACTCAGCAACAACCCAGTGCAGAAGTCCAGAGACATTTAAGATCTCAACAGTAAAGCAGACTTAAAACTCATCCACCATGGCTAAGGAACTGAGTGGAAGAAGGGACAGAAAGATTGTAAGAGCCATGGTGGGGGAGAATATTCAGTCATTGCTCCCCTCAACAACAACACACAAAGGGGGGGGTGAAAAAACTGGCTACCTCTTATGCAATTCATAACTCCCTACCTGATGGACTGATCCAGTATGCCCACCGAGGAGGGTCCTCTGTGGGTTGGGGACAAGGAGGAGGAAATGGGGGTACCACCACAAGATTTGCTCATACAGTGTATCTAATTATTGACAATAAAGATGTTTAAATATATTTCTCAGGTCTCTTCTGGGCAAACAAAGCTTCCTGGCTGCAACTTTATTTACATGACATAATTTTTATCCTTTTTATGGATCTCCAGTTTACTTCTGTGAATAGATTAACTTTATTCTTTTTCTTATTCTTTTTTATTTTAAGTCATTTGTCAAGATTTTGTTTAGGAATTTTGCATTTATGTTCACTAGAGAGGTAGATAATATTTCTTTATCATAAGGTCCTTCTCAGAGTTTAGGTTGCTTTTATAAAACAGAGTTCAGGTAAGACATCATATTTCTCTCTTCAGTATTCAGTGGGCTTTACTTTTGAAGTCATGTTGGTCTGATGATTCCTTTCAGAGCAGGTGTTTAATTGTGGGCTTGGTTTCTTTAATGGAATTTATTCAAATTAAGCTTCACTTCTGGGTCCATTTTTGGTAGGTTTTGTTCATCTAAGCAATCCTCTGTTTTATCTCAGTTTTCAAATGTATTCTTATATGTTTGTTGATAGCATCCTCATGTCTTCCCAATGACTGTAGGATCTTAATATCTCCCTTCCACTTTGATTTCAGCTTTCTATGCCTAGACTTGCTCTCGCCAGCTTCATCAGGGCCTTACCAATGCTGCTAGTTAGCAATGAATTGTCTTTTTCCTTTACTCATCCTTCTTAGTGTACAGTAAGCTTCTGTTCCATTACCTTATGTTCTTATCTCTTCTTCCTTTCTCTTTTCTGAAGATTTAATTTGTAGTTGTGCTTGGAAATTATCGAGACACATGCATAGGCCTTGGATGCACAGCTTTGCCTCTGCTCCAATAAAAGTTCTCAAGGCTAGAGACTCATTCTAAGCACAGCATTGCTTGTACCCCATTCATTGACTATCGACATCTTTCAATTCATGTTTCCACCATTGGTAATGATTTTCATTCTTAAGTCCTTTGAAAGCATATTACTTAATTTGCTGTATCGTTCTAACTTCATTATATGATTATCAGAAACCATATTTTCCAGTTTCAAACCTGTAAGCTTGCTCATTTTACAAACCCTTCCATGTGTTAAAGAGTCATGCATGTTCTGCTGCTGAATTCCTTTCTTGTTTTGTTACTAAAAATGCAACACAAGACACTACAGCTTAATTTTACTAATTAAAAATATTTTTTCTATCCATTGCATTTTTTTGTTTTTTTGAGGTAGGGTCTCGCTCTAGTCCAGGCTGACCTGAAATTCACTATGTAGTCTCAGGGTGGCCTTTAACTCACAGCAATCCTCCTACCTCTGCCTCCTGAGTGCTGGGATTAAAGGCATGCGCCACCACACCCGGCTTCCATTGCATATTTTATTTTTATTTTCTGTGCTCTGATTATGTAGTTTTAATATATTACAATGGCCTCATAGATTAGGTTGGTGTTTTTCTCCTCTGTTTTGTGATTTGTTTTTTAAAATATCTTTATTATGAATAAGTATATGCTATGTACTCTATCTGCTGAAGAACCTTGAACATTTGACCTGTGGTGTCTGTCTGGATTCATGTATTATCACAACATTCCTCTGGACTATGTATTTCCTGTTATAAGAAACAGGATTTAGAGGTTTGATCAGACTTGGTTTTGCTGCCTTTGGTACATTCCTAAGGAGTTACATCAGTCTGGGCACCTCTTTCTGTGACATTAGCAACTTTTGATGAGCAGTGTGCAGATTCATTAACACGCTGGAGATTGGAAAATGGCGACACTGCAGTTCTTCAGCTTCCTCATGACTAGTTTAATATGTCTAGTATAATCTGTCACACAGAAAGGGTGCTGCTTATCTGCAAGGCTATTCCCTTCATTTATCAGTCCTCAAGAGAATAATTGGTTCTTTAGCACCTCCTGGAAGTGGCCAATTTATATTTGTATGAAGATCATTGTCTCATAGATTAAAATACGTTTATTATGTTTTAATCCCCTGGAATTATTAGTTTCTTTGATGTGCACACTGTCCTCTGTGGTGTCTCGAATGTAAAATGTTCCTTATAACCTCAAATGTTTGTGATTAAGTTTTCGATTTAGGTCCAAATTGGCGGAGCCTTTGAGAGGAGCTTTGCTGGATGAGGTGTGTCATGGGGTGGGGAGAAGCCTTGAGGAGTCTGGCCTACTGTATGTTCAGAGCTAGCTCACTCTTGCCCAGCCCTCCTTCTCTGTGACTGATGTGTGAAGACATGAGCTGGTAGCCATGTTTTCTTTGCCATGATGAAGCTTCCCTTTGAAATTATAAGCCTGAAATAAACTCTTTCCTCCCACAAGCTGCTTTTGATCAGGTGCTTTGACCCAGCAATGAAAAGGTAACTGCTACATCATTGTTTTTACTAGTAAAAGCTTGCCATTTGTCTTTTATCAATGTCACTTTTGGCATCTGAATTCTCTAATGAACACATCTATTGAGTTTTGTTTGTGTGCTGGACATGGTTCACAGGACGCTTTAAGAACCTGAATTTTTCAGTTTTTCCTTTAGGAGGTTGGATTTTGTTCATTTGATATCAGCTTGATGCTTTTGAAATTTGTTTTTAAATGTTAAGTATGGTCCTCCATGTCAACAACTTTACATTCTTTTGCCAATTCACAACTAAGAAATAAACATCATCCAACTAGTACTTAAAATTTAAAAATAAAGATGACTATTTCATTTCCTATTATCATTTCCTACATTTGTAGATTTGTTAGTTTCTGACTGTAAAACATAGGTTATAATACTAGGACAAGAGATAGTTAGGATGTTGTTAATCAAATTTTTTAAAGCCTTGCTAACAAAATAGAGAAAAGCTAAATATTACATGAGACAATTACTATCTCTTACCCTGCAAAATGCTCCAATCCCATTGTTTCCTGTTTTTCTTTTTAAAATTGAACTCAAGACCTCAAACACTGCATTGTATCTTTATAGTCCTGATGACAACCTTCTGTTTTAGAGGATATGTATTTTGTTTTTTATAATTATAAATTATTTTGTATTTATGTACTTGTGTATGTATGTATACAGAGCCTTGCACATATTAAGCAAGTACTTTTGTTCACTGAACTAAATCCCTAGCTTTTAAAACAAATCGATAAGTAACAATTGTATGTACTTTTGGGGTTCAATATGACATTGCATTACATGTGTATACAATGTATAGTAGTCGGATCAGGGTCATTGGCCTATTCACCAACTCGGACATTTATCATTTTGTGTGTGGGGGGGGCTACCTGAAAACATTCAAAATCTTCTCTACTAGCTTTGCAAAATACATAGTTAAGTGTTGTTGATAACAGCTACCCTACAAGCAATAGAACATTAGAAGTTATTCCTCCTTTCCAACTGCACCCCTATACCCATCGTCCATCCTGTCTCCTTTCCCTTCCTCCCCCACACCCACCCCATGCCTTTGCAGCCTCTGGGGAGCACTATTCTACTTCCTACTTTTCTTTCAGTGTGGCTGTTTTGGACAGACTGAGAATCTTAGGTACTATCTTTCTGTGCCTTGCACATCTCACTCAACATAATGTGTTCCAGTCTTATCCATGTTGCTACACATGACAGAATTTATATACAAATATCTTTACTGAGATGCAAAAGGCATTCTTAGTTTATAGCTGTGTAAAGAGGCCAGTAGGTCAGATTCAATCCTTCTGCAATAGTGTGCCAACTGTGATCTAGAGCTACCCCTTCTCCAGGGATCAAGTGACCTATCTTAAGGTTTGGCCTTTCTGAGAGGTTAGCCAAGTACCCAGGGTACATGGTGCATGGTGCAGCACCTCCAAGACTGGAACTCCTGTTTCATTGTGTGCCTCCTGGAATCTGTTCATCCTCAACCTTCCACAACTGTCTCCTGCTAGGCAGAGTAATTTCAAGTTATTCAGTTTTCTTTTTTTGTTTGTTATTTCTGGATTTTTTTATTTCCACATAGCAGTTTTCTGAAAACAGTCATGTACTTGTTTGCAGCATACGCATGGCCCATTGGAGTTATTTTTCCAAGGTTCACCTGAGCCCACTGAGTGGACACATGAGCCTAAACAGCAAGAAGAATCCAATCCACATAAAGACAGAGTTTTGCTGCCACCAACTGAAGCAATACCCTCTAAGTCCCTGGTCCTCCTTCAGCCTTCCTGTGGCACCATGCTGCTACAACCTTAGGGCAGCTGGGTACAAACTCTTTTCTTAGTGTCCAGGGTCGGACCATCAAGGGACAACACTGGTTCAGAAAATCATAATGGTCCCATGACAACTACATGTATTTGCTGCCTCTGACTGACATCATGGCACACACTATTACAGCCTGCCTGATGGAGGATGTCAGGTGGCAATGGGTACATCCATTATGTAATCTCACTTCATTCCCTCCTCCCAGAGAGTTTTGGGGAACCTAGGTGTCTATGAAACTACACCTCTTCCCTCACCGCATTGCAGACACCCCTTGGTCCCCATTGTCCTTGGTGGTGACTTTTGCTGAATTCTTTGGTCTGACACTGCAAATGACACAGAGACAAGGTTTTCGGCAGATGTGTCATTCAAGATTTTCCAGGTGTGCGTGAATAAGTTCATTCACAGGGTCTTGTCATGACTTACATGAGGTTTCATTGATCTTGGAATAAAGCCAAGTCTCAAGACTTCCATAAACTGGTCCCTGTCCTTGCTGTAGTTCCATCTCCACTGACCTGCTTTCAGTTTTTGGCATTCTCTCCAAACTTGCTGATGCCAAGCAGCCCTGTACCTCCCACAGGAGTGTGGTGCCCCAGGAGGCTGTAGCCTGGCACATCATACTCCTGTGAGAGGAGTCTCAGAGTCTAGTCTCTTCTCAGGACTAGACATTCTCCTTCATACACACAGCTCTGACTGTGCCTCAAGAGTGGGGAGATTCTGCCCACATTCATTGTTGCTTCCTGGATAACCATAGATAAGATGCCTTCAGTCTCCTTTGGGAAGAAAGAATCATGTTTTCCATCAACTTCTCAGCTGGACCTCTTTTCAGAAAGTCACAGTATTTTAATATACTTTTGCACTCTGGATATAACTTTCATTTCTAAGACTGGACCCTTATTGTTTATATGCGGGTGTTTGGTTTCCCAGGAAGCAGACGAAAGTGAGTAAATCCATGTGTAGGAAACACTGGAGAAAGCCTCTTCATTTATCCACAAACAATTCAGGACAGGGGGCTTGGTCTCCACAGCAGAAGAGATGCAGACCCATTTCATCTTCCACTTGTGGCCAAGGCTTGTTTGCCCCTCTCATCCCCCCCCCCACATCCACTTGCAGCCTCAGCAGCAATAGCACGGCAGATCACCCTGACAAACCCACAGTGGAAAGCAGTCTGTGCTTAGAGACAAAATTGATTTCTTTTGGGCCCTGGCCACAAATAAATGGCATATTCACTCAACACATGCTTCTGGGAATTTCTGTTTCTGTGACAAAACATCTGAGATAAATAACTTTAAAGGAAGCAATATTGATTTTTGGCTCACAATTTCAGAGGTTTTAGTCCATGATCACTTGGTTCTGTTGTTTCTAAGCCATGGAGAGGCAAAACATCATGGAGGGAAGCAAGTGAAGGAACAAAGATTTCAATACATAGTGACTAAGAAACAGAGTGAGACCAAAGGTACCGAGGTTCTCATATATACACCTATGACCTACTTCCTCCCACTAGACCCACTTTTTAAGTTCCCCAAACCTCCAGATTGCCACCATTAGCTGCAGACCAGGCCTCAGCACATGCTTTTGGGGTCATTTAAGATCCAAATCATTGCAGTGATACAGAGATGCTTCCCCTTCCTCTTCCCATCTGTTTCCTTGGTCACCATCCCTAATCTCTGCTCCCTGGGCTCTAGATTCCAGATACCCACATCTGGGCGTAATGCTCCTTGCATTGATCTCCCTACTCAGTGGCTCCTATTGGCTGTGGGTAGGTGACTGAACTGTCAGATGTACAGGCTATTTGCACTGGCCAGGGAATATTGGGATTAAAAGCCTAGCCCCTGGTCCTTGGGAATGTCTCTCACCCTCTGTCCCCACAGTTATTATCACCACCACACCCTGCTTTGAAGACTGCCTGGATGAACTAATTTGACAACTAATCATAGGTAGACTCAAGAATTCCCTTCGTCCAACTTGGCTCAGGGCTGTTCCACTCTTAGTTTCATTCCATTAACAGAGAAAAGTGTTAAACTTTATGCTTCCCAATGTGAGTCAAAGCCATGCTTCAGGAAGAATAGAATCAAAGGCAGAGGAGATAGCCTGGACAGATGTCTATAGCAACGGAGCACCTGCAGGGGGGCCCGTGGGAAGCCTGTTTTGGGTTCTGAGAGTCAGTTTTCCCCCCTTTCACATTAGGTAAAGTTAGATGGGCTTCTATCACTTAGAATCTCAACACCTATGTGCCTAATACCTCTGTACCCCTTGGTTTTCTGTCTCCTTAATATTTTTGATGATCTTAATCTGAAAAACATACAGTGGTAAGCAGTGGTTGGTGGACTGTGGCTCGTATATCTCTCCCCTTTAGTGACAGTGTCCATTGCACAGGGACACCCACTGATTCTATGACAGCATCACTGCGGCAGGAGAAGCGCATTGTGTTTTTTTTAATATAAATTTATTGTCCATAATGAGTTACATTATTTAGTGGGCAAACCATGAGTTTTTATCCCAAATTCCCCAATTCCCCACTCCCCCTCCCTGATAAGTTGGATATCCTCCTCTGTGGGCTGTCTGTATTAGTCCTTGTGGCAAGGGATCCTGGATATCCTAGTACTCAGCCTGGTCTTCCTGGCCCAAGTGTGTTGTTACTGATGGGTGCCATGCCTCTGGACCATCTCCCCCACCACGGCTCTCACAATCTTTCCGCCCCCCCC